>LKNJ01001542.1:0-79674 GCA_002120245.1 Maccullochella peelii | reverse complement strand
CAGATGCATACCACATACAGGAAACACTCCCACATTCCCTAAAAAACATTCAGCTCCTAACTCCTCACTTTTCTTTCTTTTCCTGTCTTCTCCTCTCTCCATGCAGACAGACTTTTCTACATCTACACTTCTGGTACAACAGGAATGCCAAAGGCAGCTGTAGTGGTGCACAGTCGGTGAGTTTGTCTGTGATGCACTGTGAAGTTTATGGAGGGATCTTCTTGGAAAATCTTGAAAGCAAATTTTTAAAATGACACTCACAGTGGCCACTTTTAGGGAAACGTTGCAGGACAACTGTGCCCAATTGCACCAACTCTGATGATTTGCCCACACACATCTGATGACTATTTCTTTCAACCCTGTGTCTCATTTGTCATTGTCAAATGATTGCTGGGAGCGCTCCAAAATATATCTAGTTAGTAACTCTTGAAAAACGTTTAAAATTTTAACATCAGAATCCCCAAATTGCAGTTACAAGTGTGTCAGTTAAAAAGGATTTCTGGTGTGTCTTTTGATGACCTGAGGTCTGGTGATGATTGAGTTTATTTCATCTTTCTTTCCAGGTATTATCGCATCGCTGCCTTTGGTTTCCACTCCTTTGGCATGTGTGATGATGACATCATCTACAACTGCCTTCCCCTGTATCATTCTGCAGGTAGGCCTCACTCCATTTGCTCTCTATTGGCCATAATCTTCTTTTACTGTCTCTAACAGGACATGTTGTATATTCAGTGACAGATTTGCCTCACTCCCCATATTTTGTCATTGTGTCTTTTTAAAATGCTCAATCATATATGATGAAGACTATACAAAAAGTAGCATGATCCCACCTCCTTACAAACACATGTTTCCTTGTATTATTCTAATACCACACCAATTATACCATGATGTTATTATAATGATCATACTGATACTTAACAACATTACAACAAACATTTTTTGTTGTAATGTAAAAACATCATCACACCCGTCACCATTAAAATCATCATAATAGCTGTACTTTTGCATCTGTGTGCCAGGGTTCTCCAATGAATTCTAACTATTCCTTTCTGAATGAACAATACCAGTAGTTGGTAGTTGTATCTTTATGCCCCTTGTGTATAATATCATTGATTCGCAGTAACCATGTCTTATTGTGATGTGTGATCTACGATACTTCCACTGACATAGATCAATGGTAACGTCTGGGTCAAGGGTACATCTCTGACTAGCATACTGAAAAATATCTCACCAGAATCAGTTAAGCTTTAGAAGAAAAAACAGATTAAGGTGACTATTAGCATTGTGTGTTTCTTTGTGTGTGTGTGTGTGTGTGTGTATATACTGTACAGTGTATGTGATCGTGCATGTGAACATATGAATGTTTACAGGTACCATCATGGGTGTAGGCCAGTGTTTGCTCTTTGGTTTGACTGTTGTAGTGAGGAGGAAGTTCTCAGCCAGTCGCTTCTGGGATGATTGTGTCAAACACAACTGCACTGTGAGTAAACACCAAAGTTAATGAGGAGCATCCAGCTGCAGGCCAGCTGTTCTACTGATTCTCTTCAACCACTACTGACTAGTTATGTTGTTCTGTCCATTGTCTGTGTGTGTGTGTGTGTGTGTGCAGGTAATTCTATACATAGGTGAGATTTGCCGTTACCTGTTGGCCCAGCCGGTATGTTCATCTGAGGCACATCACCGGGTGCGTGTTGCCATTGGTAACGGCCTCCGTCCTTCTGTGTGGGAAGAGTTTGTCCAGAGATTCAAAATCAAACGAGTCGGGGAATTTTACGGCGCCACCGAGTGCAACTGCAGCTTGATCAACATAGACGGAAAGGTGTGTGTTATTTTAAATGACTTCAAGGTAGGAATGGAAGGATTTTCCAAACTGTATCTTGTCTCATGTACATGTCTTACATGCCCAGGTGGGGGCGTGTGGCTTCAACAGTCGCATCCTGCCCAGCTTTTACCCCATCAGACTCGTCAGGGTGCAGGGGGAGAACGGACAGCTGCTCAGGGATTCACAGGGACTCTGTATACCCTGTCTGTCTGGTGAGAACACACACACATACGCTCACACATATACACAAAGCCAGGATAAACTGGATAAAAATCTTATATATGTGTCAAAATAATCCATTGTCTCTTCTTCTGTCTCTCTCTGACTCTGCAGGTGAGCCAGGCATGTTAGTGGGACGCATCAACCACACTGACCCGCTTAGGAGATTCGACGGCTACGCCGATCAGGATTCCACCAATCGGAAAATAGCTCACAATGTCTTCAAGATGGGAGACTCTGCTTATGTCTCAGGTTTGTTTCATTCCGTCTCTTTAGAATACAGTCAGAATAATGATGATCGACTGTACGGGTTAATACGCGTTTCCTCCCACAGTCTGAAGACATACAGTATAAGATAGCTGGAGTGGAGACTTTAAGTTGCCCATAAGTGTGACTCACTGTCTGTGATGACAATATACTTTATTTGACCCTTGAGGTAAACTACCCCACAGACACAAAACAGAAAAACAGAAGACAGTAATAGTTACAAATACCCACAGAAACACTGAGGGCATTACACAGTTTGACCATAGCAGACGTTTCACTTCAGTAAAGCCCACTACAAGGAGTCATCATGACAAATTAATTAAGTCCATAATTGCATCATTTACAGAAGAATTTTGTCTAGACAGTTTAGTCTTATAGACGGCACAGTGACTCACCATCATATTACATCAAAGTCAAAACTGTACTGGTGAATCAGCATCACTACAGACTTTTCCTTCTTCCCCTCCAGGGATGATAATGATGATGATGGTTATTTCTATCTCTGTCTGTCTTTCTGTCTCTCAGGTGATATGCTGGTGATGGATGAATACGGCTACATGTATTTTAGGGACCGCAGCGGCGACACGTTTCGTTGGCGAGGGGAGAACGTTTCCACCACAGAGGTGGAGGGAGTCCTCAGCCGCCTGCTGGGACACACGGATGTAGCTGTCTATGGAGTTTCTGTACCAGGTAGAGACGAGACAGTCAGGACGGGAAAAAACATACAAAGCCACACGAATGAAAGCAAAAGGATTAAGGGATTAAAGTAGGTGTTACGTTATATAGTCTCCTATTCATTACTTCTCCTGTCTGTCTGTCTGCAGGTGTGGAGGGAAAAGCCGGTATGGCAGCAATAGCTCACACAGGGGTCCAGTTTGACCTCGATGCGTTCTTGATCGCTGTGCAGAAAGCCCTGCCTTCCTACGCACGCCCCGTCTTCCTTCGACTCGTGCAGTCTGTTGACACTACAGGTGAGGCAGTGATGCAAGGACATACAAACACACACACACACACAAACACACATTCAAAAAGTCGCACATGAACTTCATTTTCCACTTTGGTCCTCAGGTACCTTCAAAATCCAGAAGACACGAATGCAGAGGGAAGGATACAAGCCACAAGACTTGAGTGAAAAGATTTATTTTCTGAACAGTCGTGCTGGGCGTTATGAGGCTGTTACTGATGAACTATACAATGCCATCATGGAGGGGAGAGTGTGTCTATGAGACAGGAGGAGGCTGAGAAGATACAGACTTTTGAAGAGGACAGTGTTTATATTTCAATGGGTAAAGAGAGCGAAAGAAAACTGTAAACTTAAACTCTTTTTCAAAAAAACAAATTTAATGCAATTTTTCTAACATTGGATAGTATCTTACATTGTATCAGTGTTTATCCATATCCAGTAAAATACTTTATGAGCATGTAACAGTGGATGGCATTTGAACAGAAGACAACATGAAGAGTTTTATATCAATTCTCTAAAACAAGAAAAAACAGGACAAATGGAGCTAAAACCCAGCTTTTAATTAAAGTAAAACTCAAGTTATACATTTCAGTTTCAGAGGATGAGTCGGTGCCTTTTAAATACTGATCAGCACACAGCAAATATATATTTCCATCACACTCATTAGAAACAAAATCCAATCTAATCAATTCTTAAAGGTATTTTAAGGACTAAGAGTCTACATCTGTGCTAGCAGCCGTATGTAGACAGAGCAGTGCTTTGAGCTAAATGCTAACATCATGCTCACAATGACAATGCTAATATGTTGATGTTAAGCAGGTATAATGTTTACCACGTTCACAGTCTCAGTTTAGCATGCCAACATTTGCTAATAAGACTTTAGACTTTATTGTCCCTGTAGGGATATTCTTATTCACAGCTCTGTACATGGAGTGGGCATCACCATTCACACCCATCACGCATCATCACCCACACCAAATAAACAGTATTCATGTATCACAAGTACATCACAATTGCATACAGGACGACATGACATGACCCTGGTCAGGGGCAGGGGCAGGGGCCCCCAGTTTTCCCATCACTGAGGTGTGCTGTTGAGGACTGCAATGGCTGCTGGTACAAGACTTTTGCCAAAGCGCGCCCTTCTGTACCTAATTAGCACTAAAGACAAAGTACAGCTGAGGCTGATACAGCTGAACCTCATTAGTTTTGCAGGTATCTGGTCATAAACCAAAGTATTGGACAAATTAAAATTCTGACCACATGATGCTGCTAAATGAAAAGTCAAGGGGTCACCAAACTGACAGGAACATAAATGTCCGTACCAAATGTCATAGCAATCCATCCAGTAGTATCAACATATATCAACCTCTTGGTGGCGCTAGATTCAGGGGGTCATCACAGTCGTCAGGAGTCATCCTCTGGGGAACATGGATGTGTGTATACAATTTCATGGCAATCCATCCAATAGTTGAGATATTTCAGAGATTATTTGTGATTGCCTTCATTGTTGATGATATTTTGAGCTCTGTTCAGTGAAACATGGTAGGTCACATTGAACCTGGGCTTGCTGTTCTGTTTTTTGTCTTTTGTCTTTTCGTTTCCAGCCAGTTTTGTTTTGATGGGCTGGTTCTTCTTGGTGCATCCCTGAGGTTTGGTTTTCTTCTCTCTACAAATTGCTGAGTTTTTGTCTTCAGTCAGCCGTCCGCACTCTGACATCTTGCTGTTGCTGGTAGTTGATGCAGTGTTAATGTCTCCCTCAGTGCAAGACTCACTGTTCATCACCCGATCCTCCTCAGTGATGGCAGTGTTATCCACAGGGACATGATCTGACCCCACGCTGACGTTCACTCTCTGTTCCAACACAGCAAGGCCTCCACACAACGATATGCTCTCAAAGTATGGGTACATCTTTTCAGTAAAGCAATGTCTGAATGTGAAAAGATGTGTGTCAGTATCAGAGTTCATGAATTCCAGCGTCCCTTCATCCCAGTCCAGCTTCACACGGACTCTGCTAAGGTGGTGTGAGTTGTCGAGATTTAGGTCTTGAGATGGAGTGGTCAGAGCTGTGTACTCGCCGTCTCGCAGGCTGATACACCAGAGTCCTGCCTCTGGACAGACCTCAAACTCTGTCCTCCTGGACAGGGACTGAGCAGCCACTCCGACTGTCCAATTATTGGTGTCACCAACCTGTTGAAATCAGTAGAGAAAAAGATTAAATAGACAGGTAGATGGCAGGGACAATTCCTATGCTAGTAGTTCAGAAACGCATGTGTCTTATGGTATGTGTATACTGGTACTAGAGCCCAGCTGATACTGGATTTTTAAGGTAGACGCCAATACCAATATTTGAGAGCAAATAAAATCAGTATATGGGCTGATATTTGTTTTCACACAAACACATCATTTTGACGTGTGTTTTAATGAACTGGCGATTTCGAAGACGTTCATTGTGCTGCATTTAAAAACTGTCCCCATTATGTAGTTTGTCTTAAGATGACTTGTACAATTACAACAAAAAACAACCTAAGGTGTCGGCGTCAAGATTGTGTGATATTTCATGTGTAAAAATTAACTATTGACCTATATCTAGTTCTCAGATTTTTCAAACCCCCTAATATTGATATCAGTATCTGCCTTGGTCGGTCAGGCAATATTCATTATACAGTAGGTAAATATAAATAGTAACTATATAGATAAGCTAAATGTATTACACTTGAATCAAGAAAATGACCAGTACATTAAAAAGCAGCCTATAAATCATGTGTACTGCAATTAACCAATAATTATAGCTCTTTGTTATACTGCTCAGCTAGTAGGTATGTAAATACCTCAATATCCCAGCAGTGCACTCCTGAGTCAAAGCCCTCTCTTGCCAGGATGCAGGAATAAGGGTTGAAACGTTCAGGGTTAGCTGGGACAGGAAGAGCAGCATCCGGACTCTGTTCCAGCCCCTGTGAGCGTCCAGGGCTGACATGGACACTGTTTAACCCAGGAGACACCGTCATAGACTGGCCAGCTGTCCTGGGGTCCAGGGTCACTGGAGCTGGAAGATACAAAGGGGGTCAGAGGGACTGGAGCAGGGAGGGAGGGAACAGGAAGTGCATGCGTACATAGAAAGAGACTGACAGTACGGGGCGATGTGTTTCATCTTCTCCCACACAGCATACTGGAGGTTACCCAGGTGTTCGGCCACATCTATTAGAGGTCTGCAACCCTCCTGCGGTTCCCTGCTACCTGTCCATGTACTGCAGTAAATATGAACATGCAGAAAGTTATACAGCTGCATGTACAGTATACGTATGTGCATGTGTGTGAAAAATACCCAGAAATGTCACATACCTATTCATCGTGTCTTGGTAGTGCTGTAAAAAAAGACTTTGTATGGTTACTGTCTTAAATACAAACACCTATTCCTATTCATTGGCTTATTATCTAACATTTCATTGATGTTACCTCTAAAAATTCTACCCCATCTCCTCCTGCATTCAGCTCCTCTTCAATCAGTTGGATCTTCTGCTCCAGAGATTTTATCACCTGATTGATTCGGTCTACCCGTTCTTCTGCCTCTCTCTTCTTCTCCTCCTGTTTCTTTCTCAGTGCAAGTAGCCTGACTGCTTCCTCCTCTCTCAAAAACTGGTGAAGACTCTCAAATTCCTTTTTCATGTACTCCTCTGTGAGTTTGGCCTCGGCCTGAGAAGCACAGAAAAAGCAAGGAGTGTGAGGAAAGAAGAGGAGGTCCTAAAGTAGTGAACAAATCAACTGATAATTGATTTTTAGTTGAGTTTTGTAGTCGCACTTCTACCTGGTTATGTCTGGATGCATGTTCACAGGTCTGAGTAACTTTCTCAAAGAGAATCATCTTCTTCTTCAGTCCATTTAGAGATGTTCTGAGCTCCTCCTAGTGGCAAAAAGGAGAATTACTTTGAAACAACGCTCCATTAGCAACTGTTGTGTAACTATCACAGGTTTCATCATATGTAACTAAATCCAGTGGTAGAAAGCAACTAAGTACATTTACTCAAGCACTCTCAAGAACTTAGGTACTTAGGAGGTTAATATTAGGTACTTGTAGTTTACTTAAAGTAAAGTACACTTATTTGACAGCTATACAGTTATTAGTTACTTTGCAGATTTAAGTTTTATACACAAAACCTATGATGAGTTTATAAAAGAAGATACATTAGTACATACACAAGTACATGGTGTTGATACTAAAGCAATATTTTACTTAAGTAAAAGTATAAGCAGTGGTACTACTTACTGTCACTTAAGTAAAATTTTGAATGTAGCAGTGGTGAAATGTAACCAAGTACATTTACTTTAAGTTAAAATATAGATAAATATAGTACGTTAACAGCTATCGTCACTAGTTAGTTTGAAAATGAAAGGCTCTGCACAAATGCAGGTGTTTTCAGTTTCTCTGGCTATTGAGACCTCTACTCAGGTTGAAGTTGGGAGGAGCTCTGCTTTCAGGGTATCTGCAGGTCTTAAAAGTTTAAAAAAAACCATTGAATTCAGTTCCCTCAAGAGCAGGCCTTAGGAGGTATTAAAAAGTCTTGAATTTAATTTACAAAAGTGTAAAATATATTCTCTTGCTAGCCATAGGCAGTGATGTTAGATGTTACATTACACATTATAATCTAATAGTGGGGTTGTTGTAACAGTTTTTTTTACTTCAGTCAGCACCATCAGACCTTGTAACGAACACTGTCACTACTGCTAGCTACAATATGAAGCTCAGCGTCTCATAATGGGCAAGCATTAGTTTGAGCAAAAATGAACTTAAATTAATTATCTTTTAATTGTTCATGCATTCATCAATTTTCTGCACTTACCTGGGTCAAGGTCATTTTAATTGATTTATTATATTACTAGGAATTGTTGTTATATTAAGCTGGGAAGTACTGCCAAAAATGTGATATAATAATAAATAAATAAATGAATGTACTTTAGAAACAATTGTGGGCCTTATTGTCCCCCCTGCAGGAGCACACCCATACTTTACGTACAAAATATATGATCACACAAGGTTTTATTGATCAAACTACCAAACAGTGTAATAAGATTTGTTCTACTTCAACCAGCTAAGACATTAAAATGCTGCTTATACTTTAAGGCATCTGTATTAATAAATCAGTAATATTTTAAAAATATATAACACTGACAGGGTTCACTCTGCATAATAAGTATCACTTTTGATACTGTGCATTTTCCTGATAATACTTACATACTTTTACCTAAGAATATAATTTGAATGCAGGTCTTTTACTTGTGGAGACATTGAGGCTTTGCTACTTTTACTTAAGTAAATTATTTGAATACTTCTTTCACCAATGACTAAATCAACATACAGGAATTTAACGTAACCCATCTGCTCTTCAGATTATTTTTAGCATTTTCATAAGTGTGTGTGTGTGTAGGTCAAATTTCATGTCCTATGAGATCTAAACATGCATTTGTGACAAACAATAATTACCATCTTAGTTTTCAGCTCGGTGCCTCTTTAAAAGTCACTCTAAATTCTGCCTGTACAAACTAATCTTGGATTAACACAAGGCGACATCTGTTTAGGCAGGAAAATGAATATTTACAGGGGATAAAAAAAAATGCCTGACTGCCTCCTTGTTTAAATATCCACTTGCTGTGGTTGCAGGAAGCATGTTAATGAAAAAGTAGGAAACAGTCATGAGATGGCCCCCTTTAGTCTCAGCAAAAAATAGGGTTCAAATATTGGCAGAGCCTGTGTTGTTGAGAGCTCCACTGTTACTTTATGTCTTTGTGTTTCTGTTTGGTTTGGCTTTGTGGCAGCAGGGCGGCTCTAACTGTAAAACCAATATTCAAGCACTCTTGTTGGCAATCATCTGCCTTGCTGAAGTGTCCTTGAGGAAAACAGTGAATTCCTGCCAGTTGCTCTGTGTCCAATCCTTCAGCATGATGCAGTATTGCTTTCAGTGGAGGAATAAGTGGGCCTCTTTCTGGTCTTTTACTTCAGTGGTTCCCTCAAAGCGGTTGCGAGATAAATCTCAGAGATCACAAGATGATTAATGTGATAGGAAAGAATCAAAAACATATTCCTCTACACAGAAATATGTTTATTTGTCCTGACTGCTCTCTAATAATTCATTTCTTCCTGTTACATACTGGATAGTTTTAGTCGTTGAGGCCTCTAAACTTATGAAAATTGTTCTGTTAAAAAACATCACTTTGGTTGAACTGCTCATGACTCATGGACAAATGATAAAGGAAAAACATATGACGAGGGGTCTCATGAAGAAGTAATTTTGTTTTAAGGGGACACAAGTAAAAAGGGTTAGGAACCAGTGTTTTACTTTAGTAAAAATAGCAACACAACAATGTAAAATGTTACAGTATCAGGAGTGAATAAAGTAAGATACATTTTCTTTCTCCCACAGCTTTATAATAGTAATACTTCTCTCAAGGGCTCAAATATCTACGTCATTTGTAGAATTGATGTTTTCAATGCAATGCAAATATTTAGGAGTCAGTGCCTGATACCCGATTCTTACCTTGCAGTCAGTTGCAGCTTCAGTCAGGAGGTAAACTCTGTGTCCTGCGTGGCTCCCAGCTGCACATTGTTTACATAAAGGCTCCAGGTCATCCAAACAGAACATAGACAGGCTCTCTTCATGTTCCTCACACCGCTCTGGAGAGTTAACTGGCCAGGGAGGCGAGGCGAGGCCTTCTGCCTCTGCTCCAGGAACGGAGACAGGGAGAAAGGCTTGGCAGCTCATGGAGGGGCCGCCGGTGGTCAGAACCTCCAGATTTGAAGCCAATTTGGTTTGTGTCAGAATGAAGCAGTGAAGCAGAGTTTGCATGAAACAGATTACAAATGTGGGCACAGAAAAGGGGGAGGAGCAGTGCGTTCATGTGTGTTGGTATCAGTGTTGTATGCGCAGATGCCATACATCAGCCTTGATGTGAGGCACGGATTCATGCTGTGTCTGTGTATGGCATGAGAGGCACTGAAGTTACATACTGTAGATCTGCTTACACTCTCTTTCTCAAACTTGAAGCTTGTCCAACGTGTCTACACCAGATATAGCCATACATCACTCTAGTGACTTTTATGACCCTGTGATTTATGGTATATTCTCACATCCTGAGGCCAAATTCACACCTGTGCTTGTTATTTTTACTACTTCACCTATTTCCCTTCATAGAGGTGTAGCAGTTCTATTACCGAATGGCATATTTTGCAAGCAAAAATAAAGTGTAATTGGGTGTAAGTGCAAATTTGTGTAATGTGCACAGTTTCCGATTTTTTTAAAAAGAGGTCCACTTGTAGTATCAACTTTTAAACTATTGTATGTTTATTTTACCACGTTCAAGGCCGCCTGATTCAGGGTTTAATAAAATAGCAAGAGTGAGAATGTCTGCAAGTTACAAACAGTAGTAGTACTTCATGTACTGTATGCCAGGCCTGAGTTATGTTGAATGGATCCAGTTTCTTCGGCCTTTAACATTTTGAGCTGCTCAGATCAGAGGACACATAGAGCAGATCACTTTTGACAGATGAATCATATTTCATTGAATCACATGTTCTAAAGTGAAATGAAATACATATAATCTGTTTATTCTCAATTTGCAGGTCAGGTGATACATGGTTAATGTGTGGCTTTGTGGATAGACCCACATAGTCTTGTCTAACAGGTTTACTGTCTCAGCCTTCGATGTGTCAGACTAAAATGTGAAACAGACTAGTGGAGAGATAAACAGTGATATTAGTGTGATACCATGTCATTAATAATGTCTACAGATATGCCTCCATATATTTCACATCTAACAGCATACAGACATGGCCTTAAGTACTGTATGTGTCCATGCACCATGAACCCTTTAATGGTCTTGTCAACCATTTTGAACTGTGATATCTTGCTGAAAAGTTAGCTAGCACTCGGTAGATGTATGCAAGGCCCAAAAACAATTCTCAGGGTGCACTGTGGTTTTCAGAACCAGACCTTTTTTCTGGTGACGTCCTTCCAGGAAGTTAGCAGCAGAAAAATCCCCCTTGGAGTGTGTGTCCTGTTTGTGGTGAAGTTCTAACAAGTAATTATATTTTGATATTTTGTTTAGTTTTATAGGGTGGACTGAACATTTGGGATTTTTGCTACCATTTTTTTTTTTTTTTTTTAACAAAAATTACAAGAATATTCTTCTTTTTATTTAAAATGTTTATGTTATATACAAATTGTTTAATGGGTTAATCAAAGACATAACAGGCAAAGCTGTGAACATGACTTCAAAGCTTTCTTTCGCTATCTCACGCAGATTGAACTGTTATCGTGTATGGACTTACCCATGCCTGCCCTGTTTATACAGGTGCTACTATACATGCAACGTGCAAACTTCCATTATCAGACACGATTTCTGCGACTGATTTGACCAAACACCTGAGCAGCAGGCTCTCACACACTGGCTGAGACAAGATGAAACACATGACGCTGTCTCTGCATGTGCGTTTGCATGTATTTTCTGTAATGTTTTTGTAGAGCTCTCTGTTCCATGTCCCCTCTCTGTCTGCTGTCTCCTCCCCTCCTCTGTTCCAGCCGAGTGTTGCCTCTCTCTCCTCTGACATGAAGAGTTTCAACGACTGTGAAGGTGATGGCAGTGGTGATGTTTGGTGAAGTTAAAGGCTTCACGGCATCGCTCTTAAAAAGTGGCTCACAAGTTGCAGCACACAATGTCCCCTCTCGACTGTGCAGCTCTGTCATCAGTTTGCTCAAATACAACAGCTGATTCTGGGTTGTGCCACTTAACATTACTCACATCAGGCATAGAAAATGGATTTGGAGTCCAGAGTGAAGAGAGTCTTAAGTGTAACTATAACTGAGAAAAGCCCTCACTCTCTCTGGAATACCGTTCCTCTTCCTGACTCCACTGTTTAACGTTTCTGCAAATAAACTAGAATATGAGGGCATCAGTAGGGTTAGTTGTTGTTTTGCCACGTTTGTCTCAAGTATTGACTGTCAACATAAATCAGTTTTATTAAGTCTACTGCAGTGAAATGACGTGTGTTTAAAGGAAGAGGTGGAGAAAGAGTGATAAAAAGGGTTACGATAAACAGCTGCAAGGAGAAAAGGATAACAGGTCAGTATAAGACAAGAGCAGAGGGGAGAAATGAACGAGAGGAGAGAGACTGATGAAAGGGAAATAACAGAGAATGGGAGGGAGGCTCACCTGTCACCTAAACTCCAAAGAACACAGGTACATCTCAGGTAAGCCTGTGGATATGGTGATAAAATGTTTTTGAGCATCAGTTATGTGAAGCAGGAAGTTCTGTTTATATCCGAGTGTTCATCTCACCTTACATAAGCCTCCCAATTACTGCAAGATGTTCAGATGTTAAGAAAATGGCGTTGGTTTTAGAATAGTCTGTCAGTGTTTTGGAGCTTTAATATTATATTTATGTATTATTTGTCACACAAAAATATGTAATAATCTTATCCTCATATTCCCCTCTCTTTGTGGCCTGTACACCTTTAACCTCACTCTTCCTGTTCTTTGTCATTCACGCTCAATAGCAGAGAATGCTGCCGTTATTTACCAAACACCCACAAGTGCATGCAGACACTCACATAGATTCAATCTGCAAATGAATACAATATTTGTTGCTTAGGCATTTCCACATCATCCATTATCTATATCTATATCTATATCCGCTTATCCTTAGAGGGTCTTTGGATTTCCACATCAAATTAAAGGAAAAGCCAACATATTCCCACATTCTGTGTTGTGATGACACTGCTTCAAAATCTCCAAAAGGGGTTCAGTTTAGTGGAGATCTGGTGACTGTGAAAGGCAAAGCATATGATTTGCGTCACATTCATACTCATGAAACCACTCACTTTACGTTGCATACTGGTGCTAAATTGCTGAAATCTAGTTTTTCCTTCTGTGAATGAACAGAGCACATTGCTGACGTCATGGAGACGTTGGCTCCTCTCTATCGACGTCACCTGAGCTCAAATCTGCTGACCCACATGAGGAACAAACACACGGAGCCCACCGAACCCCGCCCCCTGATTCAGAATCCTGTGAGAAAATCTAACATATTTTAGAGATGACAAGCTAAAACATGAAGCTCATTCTCGCATTATGTGTGTTTAAAAGTGAACATTAGCTTTCTTAACAAACCTTTGCTCCAGGATGTTGTTGCCCATGCTGGGATTGTGTTGGAGGGTACTTTGCCTCAATTCCTGAATGGGATCTGGACACATCGCCACCTACAGGTCACCCACAGCTTTACAGTTGAGAGTCGTGATTCCAAACAGGTACAAATCCAGGAGCCATCTGCTCCCTGACCTACATCTGTTTCTTCTCCTGTAGTCTGATCAAGCACCTGCACATTTTGTGTGTCTGTGTGTGGTTGGATGTGACTTTGAATGCTCCAGGTATTTGAAGGTGGTTGGGGGTGTAAGACAGAGTTGGTGCTTTCTGGCTGTCATATCTGCACCTCCACACAAGAGCATCGTGAGTTAGTGGATGACATGTGCCGACACATCAGAGGTATGCTTTTAGACTGCAGCTGATATTTATTGTCTATAGGCAGTCTGGATGTATGCATTGTTGCTATTGCTCTATTTTACTCAAACAAACACACTTTAATGTGCGTGCATGTCTGTGCTTTTGTGTACATGCATGCTTCAGGTAAATCAGGCGGTAAACTGGCGTGTTGGGATTGCCCCACAGCATTTCCTGTCTTCATACAGCACCCTTACAGTGCCCCAGTGTGTCTGGCTGCTGGGTCATACCAGGAACAGACACAGTGGGCCAACATACTACGAGCTGCAACACAACACCAGAGCTCTGGTACAGCTCACTTATCACTGTTCCCAATCATGAGCCAGACAAAATATCCACATGCTTCAATGCCCCTTTTAAACTTATTCTTTCCCCCATCCAATCCCTTAATTACGTGTTGTCTGTTAGCGCTCTGGTGTGAAGATTCACCAGAGTCCAGGGCCTTCTTAGCTGCTGTGTCTTCCCTGAAGAAGCTCAGAGGAAAGTGTCAAGCAGAGGTCCATCCAATGGACAGTGGGGAAGAGGTGAGCAATCACCTGACAAGATGTCATCCTGTAAACCTTGTTACCTCCCATATATGCTCCTTCTCTCTGTTCTCTGTGCATTTTAAACCATGTTACCTTCTGTTTGTTGTCATTTTTAACCATTTTTTACTTATCTACCAGTCAGCAGACAAAAGGTTTAGTATTTTCACCTGTTTTTGTTGTTTGCTGCCTTCTTTTCCAATCATCCAAGCCTTGTTGCCTCTCTTATATCTCCCATCTTTCATCTTTCTACTTCATCTTCTTCCGTCTCTCTTTGCCCTTCAGGTGTTGGTAGGCATGGTGATGGAAGAAGAGATGTCCTACCTCAAGGAGCAAGTATTTCCCAGGATTATTGTACATCACAGCAGGAGGAGGGAAGCCTGGATAGGAGTTAGTGAAATGGACAAATAATATATATATATATATATATTTAGACTTAAGCAAACGCATACATATGCATAGGTAGAAACCAATGGACAAATGTATTTTACATGTCTTTCTTTTAACCGCTAGTATATGTGTGTTTATGCATGTCAGTTGCTGTCTGAGGTCTACAGGACAGCAAAATGTCAGGTAAAAGCTGCCATGGCTGCTCTGAAGGAGGAGCTGTCACTTCATCGTTCTGATGTGGAGAAAGCGATCTCTGCAGGACTGCAACAGGCCAGTCTGCTGCAAGACCACATCGCTCACACGATCACAGGTGTGTGTTTGTGTCCGTGAAGTCAGACGATGTAAACTGAGACTGTGTCCTTCATCTTGATCCGTTTCTTCTCACCTTAGAGGACATGTGTGAGCCGATGTTACAGTCTCTCCTACACACGATCATCCCGAGGCTCGACCGCACTCTGCAGGAAGTGGCCACGCCCACCTGTGATGGATTTGCTTCTGCCTGGCAATACTTCCTGGAGACATGTGATGACATCATAGACCTGGGATCAAATGGCACATCAGTGAAAGATATCACAAAAGAGGTGCATTGGTCAGTTATATAATTTAAAGTCAAAAATGCCCTCGTAATTTTTCTGACCCCTTTCTTTTATGCTTTTTAAGATGTTAATGTTGATGTTGCTCTTTCACATTTTAGCAATGAAAAGGTTTTAAACCAGTTGTGAGCTCATATTCAAATCTGAAGAGTCCCAAGATGATTAAAGGGACAAGAAAGAAAAAAAAGTTACAAAAATGATGTCCAATTTTTGCTTTGCTTTTCCCTTTGAAACACCTGATACTTCCAGCTCTTCCAGACTCTTAAATCCTTCACATAAATAATGTGAAAAGGAAAAATCAATCTTTGGTTGAAATGCCGACAACTCGTGTTCACACTAAAGCCATAATTTGTGATCAAGGGTCACAAACTGCATTGCTTCATTTTAAATGGTCACAAGCCAAAACTGTATGAATTACTGTTCTAGACTGAAAGATCGTAGCTGAAGATTTTGTTTGTCTTGCACAAAGTAACAGCAGAAGAAGGATCTTTGATCAAAATGTCCCTCACGTGACAGGAGAGGTGTTTTTATAGTTTCTTTAGACCACTTCATTATTTGACTGCCAGCTATGCAGCTGTATAATTATGTGATGGAATGGGACATGTTTACGAGGCCTGAGGCATCAAATACTTTAATGGAAGCTCAGGTCATGTTTCCTTGAAAATATGAATAATTATTATTAAGAGGAATGTATAAAAATACATGTGGGTACCTTATTAAGCATCTTCTATTAAACCAGTGTGAAATATATCATCTGTTCAGCATTTTTACAGTTAATCCAAGGCTTGTACAAAGAGCCACACTCTGATGTGAGCTGATAAAACTGGCAGCTCATTCACATAATGCATACCACTGTACATGTTTCTGTCTTAGGTGCTGACGTCTCTGAGTGGCTTCGGACCAGATGATGCTAGGATATGGCAGTGCCTGGACAGGCTGGAGTTGAGCCCAGAGGGGCGTAAGTGGCTCCAGGAGACATGGGGGGTCCACAGTGGAACCTGGAGACCTTTGGTACTCAAAGCTCAGAACGCTCTCTACAAAGTAATTTAACAAACATGTTCGTGTATCCAGTAAATTCATTTAAAGAATGGCATTTTTTAAAAATGTACCATGCTGTCTCTCACATCCCTCCACTCTTCTTTGTCTCCCAGGTGGTTGATATGTGTGCTTTGATGTTCTGGAGGTTGGTCGCTCGATATCCATGTTTCTCTTTCGACTCTTCCGAGCTTACGGCGGTGCTGTGTAGGGTCAAAGAGAGAGTGGTCAAGGTGTGTAACAGGGTGGGTGCTTAGGGAAAAACACACTCCTCTTGAACTGCAAACCAAATATGCCTTTCTCTGTCTGTCCCTGTTTCTGTCTCACACACACATAATGCAAACAAACACAGCACCTGGATACAGAACTGTTGGCTCTTCGATCTCATTTAATTCTGGAGATGACCCTGCAGATAACGCTGCCAGCATTTACACACGCTGTGGGTGAGCAGGTATGTGTCTTTACATCTTTGTTTTTATCTTCTTCATTTTGGTCTTAGTTTTAATAGTAACACCCCTTGATTTTAGGATCTGTCTCGTTATTATGCCATGGTGAACTCAGAACAAGCCCTCTTCATCCACCCTGACACCATCTTCCACTCCATCCTGAGAGACAACCTGGCCTCTTATATCCAGTCAGGTACAATGTGTGATGACTCCTTACCTACTGCAACTAGGGGCTTGTTTAAAAGGACACTCTGGTATTTTTAAACCTGGGCCCTATTTGTACAAATTTTGGGGTGTAATTGACTAATATTTACCAAAAGTTTTGGAATTGGTCCAGTAGATCGCCTCCACCGCCATCTGCATCAATGGCGGCAATGTAATCCTTGCGGGCAATTGCGCCCGTGAAAAGTCCATCCACTAAAAGTGCTTGTTTCCATAATGTTGTCAGACACTTTGATTAACACTTTGAGCCTGTCAGTGTCAAGGATTACATTGCAGCCATTGCAGCCATTGCAGCCCATTCGCGGATGCCTACAGAGGCGATCTACTGGACAAATTCCAAAACTTTTGGTAAGTATTAGTCATTTAGACCCCAAAATTTGTAAAAATAGGGCCCAAGTTTAAAAATACCAGTTTCCCTTTAATGGTGCCATTTGTTTGCTACATTTTCAAGAAGGTAAGTGTCAAGGTTATGTTAATCAACTAACAGCTGTGTATGTTTTTCATGTTGTTTTTCCTGCAGTGATGAGGTACTCCCTGCCACAGCAGTTCATGCCTCTTCCTGTCAGTCCCAGCAACCCCTGCAGCTCCAGCTGTAGTTTCTCTGAGCCACTGTGCCACGAGCTGCTGCCTCCTGGTGACCTCTGAAGGCTCCACCTCAGAATCGGAAACACTCACACCACACCGTGTGTGACTTGGATGACACTTTCACCAAATAACTCTGAAAACTATACACCCTCACTGCTTGATGCAGGAGAATACATCCACCTAACTGAACCATGAATGAGCTGTGGAACAACACCATAGAGTGTAATAAGGTTTTTATCTTTTTAATGTTTAATATTTTTCACAACAAAGATACAACTTAAACAGAAAAGGGACAATTTGACAGCTATATAGTGAAATTGGTTTAGGCTAATCAACGGGTTTAAACCCTAAAATGTACCATTCATTTAAAACTAACATAAATGTGATAACCTCACTGTACTTCTGCTACTGTATGTTTATTTTAGAGTTGAGTATATTAGAGGTGAAACGATTAATTGATTAAGCAATGGACAGAAAATTTGTCAGCAGCTATTTTAAATAGATATAGATTTTATATTAGATTAATTGATAATGAAAATAATCGTTAGTAGCAGACCCATTGTGTCTCATGAAAGCATACTGTACAGTAGCCTTGATGCATGCACTAATGTTGGTTAGAGCAACATCACTGTGTTGTAACAAACAGCTTTTATAATGTTGTTTTGTGTTTTCATACATATTTTTGACTTTGTACTGTTACTTTTGACTCAGGTAGAATAGATAAAGTTGACTGTAGATCAAGTTAGAAAAGCGTTGATATGTATATTTCATATGAGTGAATTGTCCATTTAACTTCGAGGATGTTGCAAAGCAGTGGTTTCCAACCTGGGGACCTCCTGAGGGGCCCCAAGGAAAATCTCACAAGGTGATTAAAAATGTCAATTTTTGCTTTTTTTCTTGCAAAATACTGCATAATTTTACCTCTTCAGGCCTCTAAAATCCTGCATATGAAACAACATGAGAATTAAAAAATAATTATTATTTAGTTGAACTGCTCACAACTCTTGTCATAAAGAGTCACAACAAGTAGACTTTTGCTTCATGTTAAGGTTTCAGCAAGCCAAATATGTGGGGAATCACTTCTGTAAAGTGATTGTGTAAAACAGGCCTGCAGTATATTGAACACGTGGACCCGCCCATATCACTTCTTACAGCTGGATTTGTTCTTAAAGGGGAGGGCAGCATATTGCAGATGGGATCCTAATAGTCTACTTGGCCTTGTAGGATACAAGAAGTTATTTGTATAAAATAGAATTCATACTAAACCCAAACCTGGTACGATACGACATAATTAATTTTCACCATGTAAAGGAGGCACAGAAATGAGGACCTACGTCTGTATTTTGAGAACGCCGAGTTCCCGTTAAATCAGCCCACACCTGCCCTTTAATTCGGCCAGCTCAGCTCCTCCGCCATGTATCCACTGTCGGCATAACACAACAGCAGGACCCTCAGCTTCTACATCCTCTGTGTCCTTGTCTGTCCGCCGCGTCACAAGCGAGTTTTCTCTCCCCTGCCATGCCCCGGGTCACCTCGCTGCTGCCTGCCCTGCTGTTCGTTCTCCTGCCGGGCCCGAGCCGGGGATATTTCCCCGAGGAGCGCTGGAGCCCCGAGTCTCCGCTCCTCGCTCCCCGGGTCGTCATCGCGCTGGCCTGCCGCAACTCGGCGCACTCTCTGCCGCTGTTCCTCGGCACCATCGAGCGCCTTAACTACCCGAAGGACCGCATTGCGCTGTGGTGAGTGTCATAGCTGTTGACCCTTAAAAATAAGCATTGTAATACAATATAGTTAAAGGAATAACACGGAATGTAAGACTATGTCATGTCAAAACTTTTATAAGTATTTTAGGAACATGAAAATGGCAGTAAAGTACGACAAAGTGTGATTCAACGTCAGTGTGCGCTCAGGAAGCACCGGATAGCTCATGTAACGTTAGACTTATTATAGAGGAAAACTCCGCGTGCGTTTGCGCGTGCGCTTGTGAGTTTTGGCCAGGTGGGGCCGCTGTGTTATTGTCAAGATGTAGAAAAACGCACGAGTGCTTTATCTCCACTGTTAACAAATCAAATCGGTGATGAAATGAGTGAAAGATAAAGCAGCGTGGCTCTACACTCGGGGATATTATATGGACTTGGCCCCGGAGGTCTGGCTGCGCCAGCAGAGTCGTGCCCATAAAAAAAGTTCCATTCAGTCACAGATCTTCTCTCTCATCGCCCCTTCGTTTTTTCCCCTTTACCCCTCCCTCCCGTTTTCTTTCCCCACCCTTTTCCTCTTTCACATCTTCGTCTTGCAGACTCGACTGGAAACAAAACCAGTATTGTTGTAAAACAAACAAAAAAAGTTTTTAAATTGGCACCTGAGCTGTCACAACCTTGTGCAAATCACGTACAAAAAACTCTGGCTGTGAAGCTGTCTATTAAACGCCTCTGCAGGACATCAGCCTGTTGTTCTGTCACCCAGCCCCCAGCCTTCCAGATTGTTCTCTTCTCCAGCTCTGCTCACTTCCTCTTCTCATTTTGATCCCGTGCCAGTAGATCTGTTTGGAAGATCAAGTTAATCTTTTCATCAGCATTCAGACCTGAAAAGTTGGTTATATTTCTTGGCAACCCAGTGGTCCAATAAAAGCTATAACCTCAACCAGAGTTGTGTTTAATGTGACTGTGTGAGTTTGGATTAAAATGAGACACCATTCACTCCTATGATGATTGTTTGATCCAAGAGGGTGCTGTGCTTCACATGGGAGTGTATGTTGAGTTAAACATTTTCAGCAGGAGCTAGAGTGAGGGATTCAAGTGTCCATGTGTCTCTTTAAACAAACCAGTCGGTATGTTGAGCTTTTCTCCTTGTTTCCGAGCCAGAAATTTAGCCTCTGTGCCAGAGTCTAACTATGCCCATGTGGCAGCCTGAACTCAGTTTTCTGCATGGTTGCTTTGATCTACAACACATTTCTTCCCACAGTGGAAGAACTGATATAAAAAGTTTTGAAATGCAGTGTGAAAGTCATAAGCTGAGCTGGTAGCTAGCCACCTGTCCATACCTGAAGCCTGACAGATTAAGATGGAGTACTTGGCAAGCGACACCATAGACACACATGCATGCAGACTGCCTAATGGTGTGTGTGTGTGTGTGTGTGTGTGTGTGTGTGTTCTGCAGGGACACGCAGGATGGATATTATCAATGCATAAATCATCAATTTTTATCTGTCTGCTTCTTTTTCATCTCTCTCTTATTCTTTAGGCATGGTTTACTCTTTATAAACCCTTTTTTATTCGCTACCTCTGCTCATTCAAAACCTCTCAGCAGTCTGAGAGGGAAAGGTAGACAAATACAGAGAGAGAGAGAGGAGGAAGGAAAAGATGGATTGGGGAGTTGGTCACATGTAGGTGCTGGGGCAGCACTGCTGTGTTAAAACACCACAGACAGATGGGAAACTAACACCTGCAGCACGCCGACTGTCACTCATTGCATGACGGGGCTGGGAGCAAATCCATTTCTCTCATATTTACGCATTCTTTCCCTCTCTCTTGCTTTGTCTGGGTCTCTGCTGCTCACTGACACACACTGAGATTTGTTATTATAACACAGACAGTAGACGAATGCCACTCCTCCCCTTCTCATTTCTGTGTTGTCTGTCTTTGTTCTTCTTTGTCCACGCCTGACATTAGTGATGTGCAGCTCTGCTCTAAAGACAACAAGACCCTCAGAGGATGAGAGCCAAAGTAGAGATGGATAATACATCAATATTGTATGAAGTTCAGATATAGAAATCAACATGGTCTGGGACTTGCTTTTAACGAAATATATCTAAAATGTTGTCTTTTTCCAGGTTCCTTAAAGCTGCAGTAATCAGTATTTTCATACAAGTAAAAATAGTTAAAAATGACTATCTGTAAATACTGTAGGAAACTTACTAACAGTCCCACTGTCATTTGTCAGTGTTGTTAATTTAGCCACCAAACAGCCAAAAAAAAAAATCATTTAAGGCTTTAAGGCGGTGTTACAGTTAAGTGATATATGAGTGTTGTAGCTCAAGTAAATGATCAGTGACTCATTCTACATGTTTGGTCTCCATGTTCACTTTGCAAAGAGTGTTTTCTAAGGCACCAATAGTACACATTATATCTTCATGTGTTTATCAAGTAATTCTTTTGAAATGGGGCTGCAACAAACAGTAATTTTTTTCATTATTGAATAATCTCTCAATTATGTTTTTGATTTAATCGATGAATGTTTAGTCTACAAAATATCAGAAGGAAGTGAAACATGCCCATTACAATTTTCCACAGTCCAAGGTGGCAATTGCTCATTTTGTCCGATCAATGGTCCTGAAAGCTACTGAATTTACATTTCTATAAAACAGAAAAGCAGCTAATTCTCACATTTGAGAAGCTGTAAGAGTCAAATGTTTTGCATAATTGCTTGATAAATTAGTTAAACTATTAATTCCTTATTGAAACTGTTGTCGTTTTATTCTACTAATGAAGTCAATCCACTAATGAATTAAATGACTAATCGTTTCAGCATTATTTTGAAATATCACAATATTTGAGTTTGTCAATATCGCCCACTGTTAACTATTTATTATTTAATGTATAAATTTCTCAATTGAATTTCAAGAAAAGGTACTATATCAGGATATCAATGGATCAGATGTATTCCGAAATACTCTGGGTATTAGTCAGTACCCAAGTTGCAATCTGATACCAGTGTGCTTCCCCCCCTAATTTAAAATCTGCCAACATTAATTCATAGAACTGATTGGGATCATTCTTCTATGTTTAAGGTAACATGAGAATATAACTACAGATCACTTCTTGCTGTAAGTGGAAGCATAATTTATGTCGAGACATTATCTTACTGCAATAAATGAATGGAGCGGACAAGAAAACAATGCAGCTCCTGCTGTGACAATAAGAATAATAACTGCTGGCAAATAACAAAGTAACACTGGGAGAAAAATATTCATTGAGAAAAATATCTTCCACAGTTGGTGGTACTGCTGATCAAGGTGCACTCCTTATGCATCTCTCTCTCTCTCTGTTTGTCTCTCATCGTCCCACAGGGTGGCGACAGATCACAACATCGATAACACTACGGCCATCCTGAGAGACTGGCTCATCAAGGTGCAGAATTACTATCACTATGTGGAGTGGAGACCTGACGATGAACTCAGGTACTGTGTGTGTGTGAGAGAGAGAGAGTGAGTGAGTATGTGTGAGTGACAAGTACATTACTTTAATGGGTCTGTCTGTGCATGTCTCAGTGCCTTTGAAGACGAGGTGGGGCCTAAGCACTGGAATAATCTCCGTTATGAACATGTAATGAAGCTCCGTCAGGCAGCACTGGAGATCGCCCGCGAGATCTGGGCCGACTACCTCCTGGTATGTTATCATCCACTCAGCAGCCTCATGAGCCTCTTCTTATTATGTGCTCTCAGTGATGTGTCTGACTCTGGGTCAGATGCGTGAGGAGAAGTAAGTAAGCTGATTCATGGCACTCAACTCCTTAAATACCCACACATCCATCGTCTACACCTGCTCATACTTGCTCAGGGTAAGGGGGTTAAAATTAAAAATGTGGATGAGAAAGCAAAGCTCAATTTTTTTACATGGAAAAGAAAAGGAACTGCATTTAAGTGACAAAATCAATGACTAATGAATAAAGCCATGTTTTAGAGACATTTTCAGTCATTTCTATTTAGTCTTAAAATCTAATGCAGAGGAGTGTTTTTGTATTTGTGAAAGCTGACAACTGTGGCACACTCCCAGAGATTATCTCTGTGTTTCCTTGTGCTATTATTGATTCCCGTTTTGTTACAGCAGATTGAAGTAATACAAAATAATGCACAATGAGCTGTGCTGATAGAATAAAGTCATGGAGGCAACACCACAATGGGAAGGATTTTATTTTTTACCAGTAAGAGTTAACTGGTAATGTAAAATGAAATGTTGTTGCTATGGTTACCGACATTTTAATATAGCATGTGCACTGATTTTAGAGATTGTTGAAATGTTTTCCTTAAGCTTTTAAGCCCTGGAAAAATTTAGTAAGTAGTTAGGATTGTTTTGTTCCATTTCTGTTCTATTTCCAAAGTCAACAATGAACTTTGATACATAGTTAAAATGTAAATTTTTAACGGCGTCTCTTGATAATGATGATAACAGCCAGAAGGTCAGAAATGATATGAGTTTTCCATGGCCATGATGAGCAAAACTGGATTTTTGTGGCTGATGCTGATATTGATATTTGAGAGTAAATCAGATGATATATTTGCCTTTTTTTGTTTTTTCATAAGGATTCCTTAAATTTGGGGAAAGTGAGTGTGAAATGTTACAGTTGAAAAATAAATTTGTCAGTGCTCTCTGGTCAACAAATATGCAATGTTTCTGAACTACCTTGGACATATTTTTGGCAATTCTTTTGTGCAAGTTCTTTTTACTGATTGGCCAACATATAGGCCAGTACTGATGTGTCTGGGGTGAGCTGAAGAAAATGCAGGTTGAGTGGGAGCAGTCTTCATTTGCTGTTCTTGGTGAGACACATCAAACATACATTAGGGTTAAATGAGTTTTGGCATTTAAAAAACGTTCTTCTCTGGAAATGGAACAGCGTTTGTTCTAAACACACCAGAGTACCAAGTGCAGTCTGTTGGTAATGCCTGTTTAAATGGTGGGCTGTGAGATGAAATGGGTTAGGAGGGAAGGAGCTGCTTGTGCTCACAACCATGTTGCTGTGGCTCAATCAGTCAATTTTGTGGCAGCGGGTGACATTTTGTGTGTGCTTGCATGTGTGCACGTTGGTGTGTGATTGTTGCTGTGCCCTTTTCTTCCATCTGCAGGTGGCTGACTGTGACAACCTGCTCACCAATCCGGATGTGTTGTGGAAACTGATGAGAGAGAACAAGACTATTGTAGCGCCAATGCTGGAGTCCAGAGCTGCGTACTCTAACTTCTGGTGCGGCATGACTTCACAGGTACTGCAGATGTTTTGTTTTTATGCTGTTAACAATTCACACCTGTAGAATAGCCTTAGGTTCACCCCACAGTTTCTTGAGTTCAGTTCCTGAAGTACTATAGTGACATTAGAAATCAGATTAAACATTAAAAGTAGTTAAGGTCATGTTAAAGGTACCACACCCAACCAGATAACTTGTAAGTCCCTATAACTATACAAATATTATGCATGTGCTTGAAATGATGAACTGCATGTTAGTAAAGCATGTAAGTCTCCACCAGCATCCTGTTTTTCTTCAACACACAAACTGAACCAACAGACTGTAAAGATGATTTATCAAGTGAAGCCTCTTCATAATGTCTCTATAAAAATCTCTTTTTTACATCTTGGAACGAATAATGTAATCCAGATAAAGTCTATTAGCTCTATGGGTTACTGATAGTGAATGAAATGTCACTTTTCATGCAGCCCTGCTGAATAATAGAGCAACAGTATCTCCTGCCACCTTCATAACACAGAAATGTGATTTAGAAGGAATTTTACACTTGATAATTTTTCTTATGCATGAGGAAATCGAATTTGTGCAAATAAGTCACTTTAGGAACACTGTAAATGAGTCAATTTGGAGGCGTAGCAGAGACGTTTTCTTATTTTTATGGTGTTCAGTGTAGTGTTTCCCCTCAGATTATTGTGCAGATGTATACATGATTTCTCACAGGTGAAATTAAACTTTACTGGTCTGATATAACATAATATTTAGCTCTGACAAAGGTTCGGGATATCAGAAGATTATATGACTGGCACACAGACAACCCACACACCTTATTATGTTTAATTTGCTCCATCTTCTCAATCTGTTACTGCTGCCTTTTCCACATGCCACTGCTATTTGTGCTGCTGAGAAGACTTACTCAAAACTATGGGCCACAGTATTTTAATTGATGTATGTCTCATATGTCATTAAAAGTGTTTTTTTTGTTGTTGTTTTTTTTTAAAATATTTGACGTGGAAGTGAAATATTTGTTTGAATATGCAGACACTCTGGTGTCATTATGCCAACGTGATTTTGACTAATAAATCTTGCACATCTGATACATCAGGCATTACGTATTTGCATGTCTTCTATTTCTGTCTAGACAGGATGCCTTTAAGTACTCATCTTTTACTTCTTTTCAAATCAAAGTAGACATATGGACATTGTCTAACCTCCAGCACAAAATAAACCAAATCCAGCTCCAGAGTCTGCCTCTCTGATTCCTGCAAAGAACATTTTCTTCAAAGACAGTTAATGGGCCTTTAGCCAAAAAGCAATAAGTAATGTCTGTCTATGTCTTTTCCTATAAGTCAGTATTATTCAGTCTCAGCCATGTTATTGGTTTTTTTTTCTACAATCAAAATAAATGGGGTTTTTTTGTATTTTAATGGAGTTTCAGATATGGATTTTGAGCGGCCAATTTTCTCAATCTCAGTCAAATATCTCAAATCAACAATTTGAGTTGTATATTTCATGAGGAAACAAGTTGGCCGCTAGAACATTGTGTGTAACCCTACAGTGTTTGTGTGCACTCCCTACAGGGTTATTACAAGCGGACACCAGCCTACATGCCTATCCGTAAGCAGGAGCGTCGTGGCTGCTTCGCTGTACCGATGGTCCACTCTACCTACCTAGTGGACTTACAGAAAGAGGCCTCCCGTCAGCTGGCTTTTTATCCACCACACCCGGAGTACAGCTGGGCCCTGGATGATGTCATCGTCTTTGCCTACTCAGCTCGCATTGCAGGTGAGACGAATGCAACAGAGGTAGACTTGTTATCTGGAGGGCTTGATAAATGTCTTTCTAGACATGTATTCAATGGATTTATAAGCATGTTTTGTCCACTCTTTTATCCTCTCAGATGTGCAGATGTACGTGTGCAACAAAGAAACGTATGGGTATTTCCCAGTTCCCATGCGTTCCCACGCTACCTTGGAGGATGAGGTGGGGAGCTTCTTGCATACTCAGCTTGAGGTCATGGGTGAGTCAAGTTGTCAAAGGGTGCTCAGAAAGACCAGAATTTTTTCTTTGTGTCCTACAGTTTTAGCAAAAGGTTGTGAGTTTGCTTGTGATGAAGCCCTTAAACAGACACTAGGCTGTTATTACACAGGATCATGTCTTTGTGTAATGGAAGTTTGTTGGTTTCAAATGTGCCGATTTGTTGTTACTCCAACTTTATCTTTCACTTGTGATGTCATGTTGTGCAGTTTTTGCATTTAATGTATTTTTCCAACTTGTGCTTAGCTAAACTGGATTTTTTTTTTTTTTTTGCTGTACCCATTATGAAAAAGTGCCATTAAAATGCAAAGGAAATACTGTCATAGATTTTGTGTGACTGTTGACCTGTAATTCAGGGACTCCCGAAATAGATTCCATGTTATCAGAATTTAAGAAGAGTCCTACTAAAACTGTCATTTGTTAAATATCACTTTGTCACAACATTATATTCTACTGTATATACTATACTCTTTGTACATGACTGTATGCATTATAGGTGAGGAAACACCAATAGGATGGGCTGTGAAACAGAAATAATGAATACTACTAATAAAATAGTCATGCTTGTAAAATCCAAGCAAAAGTTGAACTATGGTTCATTTTTGGGAGCTCCCTGGAAACTCTCCTGAGCATCCCAGTTCCAACACATTACACATTCTCTTTGTAACCGTCCCTCCTCCTTTTCCTTTGAAAGTGAAAAATCCTCCTTTGGAGCCCTCCAGCTTCCTGTCTCTTCCTCCCAAGCAGCCTAACAAGATAGGCTTTGATGAGGTACACACACTGAACTGCATACACACATAAAAACACGCACAATAACGAGCATGTGTGTGAGGTTTTGCATTTGTGTGCACCCAGGTGTTTATGATCAATCTGGTGCGGAGATCCGACCGTCGTGAGCGAATGCTAAGAGCTCTGTATGAGCAGGAGCTCAGCTGTAAGGTAGTTGCTGCTGTAGATGGCAAGTACGTTTCTCATCATCTTCCTCCCCCACTGCCTGCGTCGTCTTGATTTGTGCCTCTGCAACATGCGGGGTAGATTGATGTAGGGAGGCTGGGCTGAGACAAACAACCAGGGGAGTAGAGTAGTGGGTGCTTGCTGTCATTTAAAGATTCCCTGAACACATAGTTTTAGCTCATCTGTGAGGAAAATGTAACTCTAAACTTTGTGCCATTAGGTTGTGTCATGTTGTACATATTTGATTGTTTCTATTATTACCTGATTTTAATAGACATAACACCAACAGTCATAACACCTGCATGGCTTATGTTATATTTGTACATTTTATTCAACGCTTTGCTTCTCATTTTCATACACACACACACACATCACATCTGATACACAAATATGATTTATTGTTTCCACCTCTAATCTCTTTGTTTATTCCTTCTCTTTCCCTCAGAGCTCTGAACAAGTCAGATATAGAGTCTATGGGGATTAAGATGCTGCCGGGATACAAAGACCCTTATCATGGTCGACCTCTCACCAAGGGTGAACTGGGTTGTTTCCTCTCTCATTACAACATTTGGAAGGAGGTGAGACGCTCGGACGGGCCTCAGGCCTCTGGGTCTACCTGTACATGGTAGATAACGTTTATTACTGAAAAACACAGTAACTCAGTTTGTGTGAGGAAAGGCTGCTTGGTCGAAGTGGTACTTTTTTTGATTGTTTTCTTTATAGTTTAACTGCGCTATTTATTTTCAAAAGTGCCCCTAATGAGCACAATTTTAAACCAGCTACATTCAACAAAGTTAATGCAACAAGAGCACCATGAGCCAACCTTTCACAAAGAATACACATATATACTTTTAATGTAAGAGTATGTTTTATTGTGAATACTTATATACTTTTTTCACTCCTTGTAAGAATTTTGAACAAAGGGCTCCAAATGTTATTGATATCAGTGAAGGACTTAAGAAACGTTTCCATCACACTAATGCTTATGCCAGCTCACCATCATTTCAGCAGCACTTTAATGCGCTAATGTGTATGTGTTTCTGTGTGTGTATTTGTGTGTAGATAGTAGATCGTGGTCTGCAGATCTCCCTGGTCATTGAGGACGACCTCCGCTTCGAGGTGTTCTTCAAAAGACGTCTGCAGACGCTGCTGCAGGAGGTGACGACACACAAGCTGGACTGGGATCTCATGTGAGTGATGCTTCAGGGAACAGAAGGAAAACACGATATAGTAAACAGAGGATTATCGTCCCCCTTACAGTGAAATCCGTCCATCTGTCACACATGATATCTCAGGCGCCACTGATCAGATGCACAAAACACTTGTTGGAATAATGCGTCTGAGCTTCACACTGCTGAGCTGCTGCAGCATTTTCACATTCACAGAGATTGATCACTGTCATAGAATATCACACTGGGAGGAGTTATTACAGAAAGTTCATTTTCTGCATAGACAAAGTGAGATGACTGACAGCACTTCCAAAGCTTGTATGGATATGAAAAAATAATATTATACAGAAATGAGCAACTGCAGTAGAAAATATCTGTTTTTTAAAGATGCATAAAAATATGAGGAGAGAACTACAACTCCCAAGGAGTGTTTCGATAAGAAACATCCAATCGCTGAGCTTAAAATTCTACCGCTGCACCACTACTGACAAGCTGAGGCTAAACATGATATTTGACATGACATAACATGACATGTTATAATACGTTCAGCAGTTTTAAATCGGTTCACTTTTGGCTTTTAAGTAAATTTTGGATTAATTCAGCAACTATGGTGCAGTGTTTTGTTCCCAACTGCAGTAAAGTGTTTTGAATTTGCTACAACTCTGATTTTCCTCTCTGACTGGCATCTTTTCCATAGCAACAATGGCGGAGGCTCGTGGATATTGTTACTTCGAGCCATCCACCATACCAAATATAAAAAACATGATTTCTCAGAGTCAAAGTTGAAATAATTCAAACTGATGGCCATAACCTAAACGTATAGTATTGTTACATTATCCAGTGGACCCCAGTGTTTATATGATGAATAAGGATATCATTAAAGCTGGAGTGCGGTACTTTTACATATAAATCAATGTTCGATACATTCAAGCCGTTGCCAGACGAGTTCACACCATGCTGATTAAGCATATCACCACCAGGTAAAGCTCTCTGTATTTCACAGTATACCGGAGTTTTAAAATCTGGTCTGTGTGGCGACATTCCCGCGCTGGCGCACCGGTAGTAAAACCAGAGCCATGTAGAGAGAGTCGCGTCAACAGAAAGCTTGATCGTCACGTGATTCACGTAGACTTCAGATAGTTCTCTCATGGCTCTGATTAGCCAGAGCTGAGGGGAGCAACCGTAGCGATGGAGTAGAATACAGCAACTAGGAGTATGGAGGAAAAACCTAAGTGTCCAAGAAAAACTTCTGACGCTCCGGATAAAAAAAGAAACTCGCCGTTCAGAGGAAGGATTTCAGTCAAAAAAAGAAAGCCGTTGACGGTGAAGACAAACATGGATAACCATTGGTTTCCTTGTTGGAGAGTGCTGAAAGAAGAGCAGAGACTGAGGACAGACAGGATGTCGCGTTACTACTATACTACTATGAGCATGTCCACTGATCACATTGGTTCTGTTTAAATGAATTGATTTCAGTCGTAAATGCTGGCGTAACTGGGCTCCAGGTTTAGTGCTTCTGATATTTATAGTCTCTCATCTTAAATACCCACACAGTTACATCGGGCGGAAGCGAATGCAAGTGGACCACCCAGAGACATCTGTACCGAACATCCACAATCTGGTGAAGGCAGACTACTCCTACTGGACGCTAGGCTACATGTTGTCATTACAAGGAGCCCAGAAGCTCCTCATGGCAGAACCTCTGAGAAAGATGCTTCCTGTCGATGAGTTCCTCCCTGTTATGTACGACAAACATCCAGTGTGAGTACAACCCATCCGTCCCTTCTTCTTTCTGTTCCTCCTATCTGTCTCTTCTTTTTGAGTTGGCCCCATAGCGCTCTTGTTAATCTAATCACGTCCCCGCTCCTCTCACTCGTCAGTTCAGAGTACATGGACCACTTTGAGACTCGGGACCTGCATGCGTTTTCTGCCGAGCCGCTTCTGGTGTATCCAACCCATTACACAGGAGACCCGGGCTACATCAGCGACACGGAAACATCGGTGGTCTGGGACAACGAGACTGTCAAAACCGACTGGGACCGAGCCAAGTCGAGGAAAACTCAGGAGCAGGGGGAGCTGAGCTTTGAGGCCCAGAACTCTGACGTACTGCAGTCTGAACTGGAGAACTGGAGCGCACTGGACGAGCTGTGATGATGAGGAGAGGACATGAGGTGGAGAGACAGAGATAACTCTGGCATACAGAGATAAGGATGAGGGAGACAGAACAGAGCTGTGATAGTGGGGGAATGGATAGGATGGAAGGAATGTAACGGGATGCGGGAGAAGAGGGAGGAAAGGCAGAGTAGAGGGACAAAGGGCTGGTGAGGGGCAAATTCTTTTCCTTGTGCATTTCTCTCTTCACCATTTGATCTTTCTCTTGAGAGAAGAGGTTAGATGTAGAGTAAACTCTTGAAGAGTCAGCTAGCAGCTTTTGCTTTATTTATTGCATCCAACGCACATCCCTGTATCCCAATAGTTCCATGTTTTAAAGAGCATTTTGCCCAGACAGATCCCATATCACATTATTCCCTTAGTTCCCCCTTTTGTGTACCTTTTTTTAAACAGAAAAAAACTGAATTATAAGAAGATGCAGTGTTTGGCCCAACTCTAAAATGTACCTTTAATGACATCTAGTAACATTTCAACTGTCCGGCACAACTTCACATCACCAAAACTTAATTACATGTTAAAGCTGCAGTATGTTCTGGGTTTGAAGTGGGAGCCTCTAAAACAGGGGTTCTCAACCTTTTGTAACTTAAGGCCAACTTCTGATTGTTAAAACATTTCTCAGGACCAACTTCCCAAATAAATGGGAAAAAAAATATACCATACCAGGTGCTTTGTGTTATCTATGGAGCTTCGATGGTTTTAGTTCCTCATTTGACAGGATTTCACAACAATCAACACACTGCTTTCAGCTCAGCATCACTGCCTGCCATTATGAATCTAAATGTATTCAGGCTCATACTTCCTCACCACACGCTTTGGGGCTTTTACTGCCGCAGGGTTGTCTCCCACGTCACTTTTTCGTTTCACAAACCGGTCCATTTTGTGTCACTGCATCCGAGGGAATGTTGGCTGGCTAACAGATAAAACACGTTTGTAGCAACCTGATGATGTATCGTGATTGGCTGGTGATGTTCAAACGTAACTGGCCATTGAAATTATGCATTTTCATTATCCATTTTTCATTTGTGTGAATTCTTGAGCACATTTAGATATAAAAATAACTAGCTTTGTAAATTACCAAAAATTATTTTTGAATTTTAATCTAACCATTTGGCAGTACCACTGCCTCCGCGGCCCACTGGATGGCGCTCTGGGGCCCACCATTGGGCCACAGCCCACTGGTTGAGAATGGCTGCTCTAAAATATGCAAAGATTATGTTACATCTCTTCTATACAGTGCTATACTCTGCTATACTCTGTGGTTCCCAACCTGTTTGGCTTTAAAAAGCAATGAAGCGTTTTTCTCCTTGCTGTGATGAGTTCTACCAAAGAGTGATTTTCCTTAATTTTCAGAGAACAAAAGCAAATAAAAAAAGCAGTGTAGAAGAAATGGTTTTTTTGCTTTCCTCTTCTTTTAATCTTGTGACCCCTTGTGGGGGACCTGATTCCCAAGTTGGGAACCACTGCTCTGTCTTCTTCTTCTTGTGACTCTTAACACCTTGCTGTTTAGTTTAGCCAGTGTGTTGTTTAAGTATGTTTTATAAGGTTGTTACTTAATAACCTTCCGTATTTTTTCACTCATGAATGTATTTGTTTTCTTTTATTTGCTGATAAATTTGCCTTTTTACGGTTTGACAGCAGTAATGTTTAGTGTTTCTGTGTTTTCTCCTCACTACATATTGCAGTTTTAACCCAACCTTGAAGCTTTTGTTTCATTTTGTTTATGGAAGATCAGAAAAACAAATTAATATAGATTTTTAGTAACTTTTCGTGTTTTTACAAAGTGTCTTTTTTTTAACCAAAGAATGAATAAAAACTTTTATAATGAAAGGCTTCTTTGGTTGCGTGAATTTAGTGTGGACTAAATAATTGAGCATCAGTCCTTCTAAGCTCAGTACATGGTAGCACTGACATTGTACAAATTGTGGGTTTATTTCTAGCCAAAGCTACAGTGGCTTAAACATGAAATACACTCTGCACTGCCTTTTTTTTTTTTTTTGGGCACACAGCAGTTTTATTTCAGCACAAACATGAATGTCCCACAAACCAGTTGAGACAGTTCTTTTTATTAGTGCCTGCTGGTGTTTGCCTGCCCTGCCAGTACATAATGGTCAGTTTGACTGCAGCAGGCTGCCATTACTCCTCCTCCTCACAGTGTTTAAACAGACGGTCCCTTATTTACTGTTAATCTGTGAAGCATGACCCTGCCATACTGACTGTTACACAGTCTCATCATATTTGCATCCAACAGAGATTTTGTAATTGAATTAGACAGAATTAGAAAAAATATTTCATTAGTTAAAGGAAATTATACTTTATACTATAATGATTTAAAACATGTCTGGTGTGTCTGTTCATTCTCTATACAGGATAGACTGTGTTTACAACAATTTTGGAAAACATTGTTTTTACCACTTTGTTGCATGTCCCTGAGGATTAACAGCCACACTTCAGCTACATGCTAACATCAGCATGCTAACATGATCACAATGACATACTAACATATCAATGTTTAACTGGTAATATTTAACAGGTTCATCAGTATTTACCATCTTAGCTTAGTGTTGGCATGCTAACATTTGCTAATTAGCACTAACACAAACTATAACTGCGGATGATGGGAATGTTAATTATATTTTCATGTATTAGATCTTAAACCAAAGTATTGGACAAATTGGAATTTCAACCTAGTTAACATGAATGTTGAATTTAAACTTGGCCATCGATCCAATAATAGTTAAGACATTTCAGTCTTGTCAGAAGTGGTGGACCAACAGCCCGACACTGCAATCCATACAGTAAAGCCATGCGGCTAGCAAGGCTAAAAAGCTTTAGCATGTGTTGTGTGTATTTGCATGCATCTGTTTGCATGCCCGGAGTATGTTTATGTTTATTATACCACAGGAGGCCGTGTGTGTGTGTGCATCCACGTGCAGTGGCACAAGTCTGTGTGACTCAGACTAATCCTATTAGATCTCTTTCTCTCCCCACCTCTATATTTACCTCACCCCTCTCTGAGATTAAACCAGGTATTTTCTGAAAGTGCCTGTGCAGATCAATAGCCACTTTTCTACAGTAGGACCTGCTGGGGTTTACTAGAACCAGGCCGGACTCAAACTATCGACTTTCTCAGTTCATTTCCTCGACGCTCTGCATCCTGGCTGTCAAATCACCTTCATAACAGGATGCAAAAGAATCATTATAATTCTCTGAGGGGTAAAGAGTGACAGAGTTTAGTAAGACTACAACTAGCACTTTTTGGCTGTGAAGGACATGTTGAATCAGGTTAGGAGGCTTCACTTGATGTTAACATAAAAATATCTCTGTCTTTCTTCCACTTTCTTTCATTCAACCTACATGTCAGTCCTCTCTTTGCAATCCAATTTGTCTTGTTTCTTCATCCTTCCTTTCCTCCCTCCCTTGTTCTCTTTAAGTAATAAGATTGCCACTGTTGAGCTGGAGTTTTAGGGCCCACAGTGCGCGCACACACACACACACACACACACACACACACACACACACACACACACACACACACACACACACACACACACAGGAGCAACCTCTGCCTCTGAGTTACAGCACTGCCACACCTCCAGCTATCTGTAATCTCCCTCAGTAGACCACAGAGTACAGGGTAAAGAAATTACAGAGAGAGGGATGAAGAGGCAGTGAAAGGTGTCACTAAAATAACAAACTTCACAGGATTCAAAGGTAGACAGAAAGCAAATCCGAGAAAGAATACAATGGCTTGAAAGAGGAGTAACTGGATATATTTCTTTCCTTTTAGGAGTCGAGGAGTTTCAAGGTGAGGTAAATTACTTGTGGTATATGCAGCTGCTGCAGTATGTACAAAGATTGATGGTCTATTAAATTTGCTACTAACAAAACAAGGCAGTGTTGCTAGTATTTATCAGGTGCGATCGATCATCTTCTAAAAAGCGAACCGGATCATTTTGAAATATCTTATCCAAATGTAGGATTTAAATTCCGACCTTTCTGAGTCTTCCAGTAAATCCTCTTTTTTCCCAGGTGCGGTGCAATGCTGCTCAATTTCAAACATATTTCTTCTTCATCAGCCTTGGAAGTTTCAGTCCAGAGTTGTAGTCTCAAATGGATCTGGCACAGCTCAGAGCCAGAGAGCCAAATCTAATTTGTGAGGTTATCGCTGTCAATTCACAGCCTGTAGCGACTGCTGCGACAGTGAAATACAGGCTGGCCGAGACAGATAAAGCACATTTCTGAGCTGTTAGGTCTGAACTTTATTTCTATATCTGAAATTTATTTCTTATGTGGTTTTTTGTTCTGAGCCATAAGTCTGCTCTCTTGGAAAACACCACCCCATTAAATAGCTGATTCATCCTGGACAGCTGATCGTGGTTGGGCCGTTGTGTTGCATTTAGATTATGATTACTTTTGTCTACTATTGTAGCTTATAGACTGGATGTCTGCAACACAAACATGAACATCAGCCAGCCAATGAGCAGCATCACTTAATTGGAACATCCATACAAAATGTTGTTAGCTTTTTAAAATATAGAAGTCTCACTTGGTTCATTCTTTCTCTTATTGCTACAGATAACGCAGCCAATCAAACAATTTACCTTATTTCACCAGGGTAATCCACTCAGCATCAGTCCTGACTACGGGAGTCCTGGGTACACTTATTAAAAACAAACAATAAGACAGATAAAACGGTAATAACAGTCTGCGCAGTCTGTTGATCAAGTGTACTAGTGTCCAGATTTCACTTTACATCTGAAAACCTGTAGAACGCTTTGTCCCTTTGTAGACATGTTCAGCTGATTCCAGATATTGTCACCATAATAACTGGCCACATCCAGACCATTTTAGATAATGTGCAGATCTGCATCTGCAGTGGAATTGAATAGATGTTATCCCTCCATTTAAAGAAAATGATCAGCAACAAATTGTGGTATCCATCACTCATCAATTTCTAGACTCACTATTTTGCACCGATGTGTGGTATATGGTAGTTACCACAGACACCGCAGAGACACATTTATTCATGTATAGAATGAAGATTCTTCATTTATGTATTTGTTCATGTATATAAATCACTAGTTGCTAATAGCGATTCAACTCCTACCAAGTTTATGGAATACCTACGAACAGCTTCCTTCCAAAAATGATGTGGTTCATGTAAACAAAAACAAAAGTATTTTGTTCAGGATAAATATGGAAGAAATATACGCTATACATATATATCCAGCCATCCATTATCTGAAATTGGGCGAGAGGCCTAAGTGTGCCTAAGTGTCTTTGTTGTCACAGTATGTTGAGCCAGAACTTACTGCTACAAAAACCAAAGCACTGGCAATCAGATTATCACTCTGAGTGTTGGACTGTAACTATAAAATCTGTTCCAACCACACCCACACAGTCCTGAAGCTCATTCTTGTATGGCAAAACTCTTAATAAGTTAAGCTAAATATGTTTTTCAGAACTTTGATTCTTGCTTATTTAGTCATGAAAATTTTATTCTAGAAAGAAATACCTATTTTGGGGGGCATAGACCGTAATGTAATGCAGCCACAATGTGCTTTATCACAATTTGGAAATAAATCCATTCTCTTTCTGCTACAGTGATATTGCTATAGATCACAGCTGTATGCAACAACTTTACACTCATTCTCTTTGGGATGTTTAAGGTCATTCTGGGAAAATTAAGAAATCACTATACTGTGAAGTTAAACTGAGGCTGCATTGAAAATCTCAGATGATCTCTTATTGATCTCAAACAGTGTAAGAGTAGCTTTTTCCTTTGGGCACAGACAGCATGAGTGCAGGCAATGAACTGCACTAGCCATGATAAAGATCACATATTTATATTGTGGCTCATATGTAAACAAATCTGTATTTCACCATCCCTTCTCCAGACGGCTTTTACCCTTTCCCATTCCTTTCTTTCATCATGGTGGACCTGTTCCTAAACCGAGTTCTGGTAGAGAACAACTGGGACCAGGATGAACTCAACACGGAGCGTGAGATCGTCGGGATCCTTGAAAACCGCATCCTGATGCTGTTCTTTGCATCTGCTGAGAGTGACAAGTGCCAGGAGTTTGTGCCTGTTCTGAACGACTTTTTTAAGAGACTGAAAGATCCAGCGTACATCGAATACCCGAAACTGCTTGCCCTCATTTACATCAGGTCTCTATCTTTCCTCCTCTTTATCTCTTTGAGGCACACATGTGATTGCATAAACTCACATTCACACATTATCATTCATAAGATTTCCATTTCCATCTCCTCTATCCAGCTTGGACCAATCAGAGGAGCAGCAGGGAAGATTCCTCAAAGAGCTGCACAAAAAGGTTCTGTTTTTGGCCTTTGAGGACCCATACAGGAAGTGAGAAAAAGAGAGTCTATGTATTTTTTTAAAATGTTTTTGTAAATATATTTGTATGTTTAACCTGTTTGAGTGTATGTTTCTAAAGCTATATGTGGATATACATCAAAGGACAGTGAAAAATCAAATCCAAAGTCAAATTATGGCATTTCATTATGAATAGTGTGCATTTCCATATACCTGTGTGTGTGTTTTTCTGTTTTTCAGAGAACTGCAGGCCATGTTCAAGGTGAGGGACGTACCAACAGTAATGGTCCTTCGTCCCGACGGCTCCGTCCTCTCTCCAAATGCTGTGCAGGACATCTGTCGTTTCGGTTCAGACTGTTTCCGAGACTGGCAGGAATCAGCAGAGCTCGTTGAGAGGAGCTTCATGCTCAATGAGGAGTTCGACAACCTAAACCTGCGTAGCGCCTCTGACCCTGTGAGGAGACTCAAGTACAAGATAGGGGACGACAAGAGGAAAAAGAGATGGTGGAAGTTATGGGGGAAGGGCAAAGATGGAAATGAAGAGGAGGAAGAGAAAGATGGAACGTGGGATACAAAGAGAAAGGAGGCAGATAAAGGAACATGATGCAAATATATAAATATAAAAGGCAAAACCTTTTGTGTTGATTGTCTTACAGCACCTCTTCAAGTCCAGCCTGATACTGCAGCCTCTTTACAGGCTCTTTAAGAAACACTCAGAAATAGTTTCTGCACACTGAAAAGAGCTCCTTTGTTGTGTTGCCAGAGGTGTACTGGCATGTAGAAGCATAACATAACTATGCTTCTCTGCACATATCAAACAAAACTTCTTCTCATCATCTGTAGTGAGAAAGGGTTACTCTTAGTGACAACCCAAACTGTACAGCTCTCTTTTTTTTTCACCTCTTTTTGCTTATTGTTTTCAGCAGCCTGTCAACAAATGGCAAACAGACAAGGTTAGCGACTAGCTGGTGAAGACAGTTAAACATCTTGCAGGTAAAGACCCACATATTTTCCTCAGGAGTTGGTGGAGACCAAAGCAGAACTAAAAGGAGAGTGAATATTGGACTTACATTCCTCAGGTGGCTAGAAACACAACATCAAATGAATGATTATGTTGCTCCATGTCTGCTGGATGTGTAAAAAAAACAACAAATGTTTCCTAACACATGGTGACAGTTGTTGTTGATGTTATGACGATGTGATTATCAGCTTTTTGTGGAGTTTTTATGCTCCCAAATGGCCAAAAAAAGAATGTAGCTTGAAACTAAATGTTTGGCGCTGGCGCCTGCTGGTGTTTTAAAATTGAAATTAAGATTTTGTCAAGCACTGTGTACATGTTATTTATTTTAAGCATTATTTTGCTATTCTTTGTTAAGTATCTTGAGACACTTTTATTTTGTTATTAAATAGTTAAACATAAGTTATATTGATCTCCAAAAACAATAACATTCTCTCTTCTTCTAACACAAACTGTGCTCTGCTGTGGCTTCATGGCCATATTGTGCTGTTCCCAGTAGAGTGAATCAGACTATCACTAACTAGATATTCCCCGTGGTTCTGCTCCTCCATTTGTTACTGAATAATAAAGGTCTCACTGTGGCTCACTTCATTAAACTCTTTTTATTTTCTTTAAGCACTTGCCTCATTCTGTAATCTCTATGCTTTCTCGCCCAGTCACTGCCTTCACACACACACACACTCACACACAATCACTTGTCCCTCTGTCACCTTGTCTTTCAATCCCTCCCTCCCAGACAGAGGAGGGGAGGTGGAGCGCAGAGACACAAAGGAAGAAGGAGTGAGCAGCTACTGCCATCAAGGTGAAGGAGACGCAGTGAACGTGATATGAAGTGACAGGCTGGGAACTGATTCAAGTACGACCCAGGAAGAGTTGAAAAGAAAGAAAAAAACCCACAATATTTTGAAGGCTGTTTTCTTTTTGGATTTGCGGCCTCAAGGGGAGATAATATTTGTAAGAGGTAAGCAACTGTGAGATTATCCGATTTAACAGCAAGCAAGATGGGCTGATATGATTAATGGGAGGTTTGTAAGTCTGACTGAGTGGAGTACATACAGTCTATAGAATTTAGAGTTTATAAATCACACAGTTTGCAACATAACACTTTTTCAACTATTCTCATGTGTCTTATGGTTGTTAGGCTGTGCTTTCTTCATGTTGGGCATTGATATGCATGCATGTGAAAACCCTCACAAGTATATGTTTTTCTTTATTTCCTTTCACAATATACTATGTTGTGCATTTCTGATGATTTCCCTGTTAAACCAATGCATATAAATTGTTTTTTTCATTTCTCCCTGTACCTCCCTAAGCCTCAGTCCTCCTTCCGGTGACACTTTATCATGGTGGACCTCTTCATTGACCGGGTCCTGGTGAAGAACAACAAGGACCAGGATGAGCTGGACACAGAACATGAGATCGTCATGCGCCTGCAGAACCGCATCCTGATGCTCTTCTTTGCATCTGCTGCATGTGAGAGCTGCCAGCAGTTTGCTCCCACGCTCTCCGACTTCTTCAAACGGTTGACAGATGAATTCTATGTGGATCGCTCTGCTCAGCTGGTTCTCCTGTACATTAGGTACAACACACACACACACACACATTAAGGTGTTGTAGCACTTGCATTGGACTTGCAATGGACCACATTTATTCCCAAACCCCAAAATCTAAACTTTATCTAGTCAACTACTCAACCACACCCCTCACCCCAACCTAAACCTTTCTATGTGCAGGTTCTGTGTGCATATGTGCACCTGCATACAGTACATGTGTATGTGTAAGTATATTAGTCCCATTGTATCTCCTGGAAATAATAAAGACCAATAAAATATCCTCAGATTGAATGATTTTCATAGTCCTTCTCTTTCTCAGTCATTGCCTAGTCGTGTATTCCTATTTTTGTGAGAACCAAATGTCCTCTTAAAGATAGGAATACACAAACAAAGGAACATTTGGATACATTTTCTGGACTTGGAGTCTATCTGTCCATCCCATATCTCCTAGCAACATGGTCTTCCTTTTTTTTTTATCCGTCAGTTTGGACCAGTCAGAAGGACAGCAAGAAAGCTTCCTCAAAGAGCTGCCCAAGAAGTGCCTGTTCCTGGCCTTTGAGGACCCCTACAGGAGGTGTGTGGGATTGGCCAGTTAGTTGTGTGCACAACCTGCTGGTGGATGATTGCAATGTAAATATACCTAGCTGTATAAAGTCATGAGCTTTATGCCAATGTGTGTGCCAGTGTGTGTGTGTGTGTGTGTCCACAGGGAGCTGGAGGCCATGTTTAATGTGGAGGAGCTGCCCACAGTGGTGGTGCTGCGTCCCGACTGCTCCATCCTCATCCCTAACGCAGCGGAGGAGATACTCTGCCTCGGCCCAGACTGCTACCGCAACTGGCAGGAAGCAGCAGAGCTCATCGACAGGAACTTCATGATCAATGAGGACTTTGAGCAGAAGTCCATGCGCAGCTTGAGTGACCCTGTGAGAAGACTGAAGTACAAGGTGGAAGATGAGAAGAAGAAAAAAAAGAAGAAAAAGCGCAGAGGGTGGGGTGGAGGAGGAGATGAAGATGCTGAGGTGGACAAAGACAGAGAAGGGTCACCATTTTGATGGAGACCAAGAACAAGAGGACAAGACTCCCCAAAAGTTGCCATGATTAGTAATTAATAGCTTTGACACAAAGTTTTCTATTGACGCTGCCAATGTAACACAGTTTTGTTCAGCCAAACAAAACCCCTTTCACAGCTAAATGTCAGAAAATACAGACATTTCTCGTCCTATTCAAAAAGTAGAAATGTCAAACTGACCTTACTCTGACTGGCTTTGCTTTTCTATTTCAGCACTAAGCAACAGGCTCTGGTCTTACTGCAAACATAGCTCCGGTATATGTGGGTGTGGATATGCCAACATCCAATAAAAAGTAATGTAAAACACTATCAAAAGGAACACTGAATACTGCTAACCAGTGCTGACCTCAGCTTGGAATTGGCTGTCTTTATTTTGAATGCTGCCAACACAGTCAAGCCAAGGTGAGGTCTGAGCCAAGTCTCGCCATTATGGCTTGCAAGAGATTATTCTAACCATTTGCCCATTTTCAAACGACACAGCTCTGTAATGCAATGCACTTTTTTAACATGATAATTTGTAGCATCCAATCAAAACACACCATGCATAATCTGAAATCAATGAATTATTCAGCACCATTAAAATAATTTTGTTAGTGACTGTTGTGCTTTGAGTATTTATGAAGTCTAGCTCCTCTTTGTAGACTACACAAGAAGCAATCAGAGCTATTCAAATGGAGTCAAGCAAAATTTAGAAAACTGGCTTTCCTACAGAATGTGTGATTTCCTTTGACTCATCTTCTTTCATACTAAGGACTCTGTGTTTAGCCTTTTGCACACTTCCTTGCACATGTAAACTGCAAAGATGATGCTTTTATCTGATCAGTCAGGACTAGAAGGTTTTCTTCCCTCTTCTATCCTCTGAGTGACCTGAGCCTTAAACATCTGCTGCCATTACTCCTAAAATGCAAATATACCAAGAGCAGTCAAGTTTTTTTATTTATTTGCCTTATAGGAGTAATGACAGTAATGGCAGGAGCAGATGGGGTAAAATGCATCTGCAGAGACAGATGATGAAACCAGAATGTCCTCAGGTGTCATCAAGGTGTGACTGGTTGATTGGTAGATTTGATGTGTTTTATAAATGGCCAGTGACATGATGATTTATTTCAAAGCATCCAGTGTTATAGACAGATTGACAAATAGGCAACATTTTGTGTCAGAGCTGCTCTGAACAAAGCTCTTCCTATAAGGTTAATGGGAATATTGCAGATGCCTGTGCTTGCTGGATGTGCACTGTGCTGCACAGGCTGCACAGCAAGCACAGTAGCTTCGTGTTCTTGTCATTAGAGAAACGTCAATTGCTAAACCTAAATCCGACCTGTAAAAAGACACAGATGCCTAAACAAACATGGGCCGCCGTTTATTCCATATTCCTTTGCTTTTGCTTACACAGCAGCTTATTGTTGTTCACTCAGACAAACCTTGATAATATAGTCGAAGCCCCCTCTCTCCCTGCCTCTCTCTGCACATCACGTACACACACGCACACATAACACACGCGCACACGCGCGCGCGTTGCGCGCTCTCGAGTGCAGAACGCGCAACAAGCGGACCAGCGGATGGAGAGAGAGAGAGAGAGAGATCGCACCAGAAGAAGAAGAAGAGAGAAGGACGGATGCAAGGCGAGGCCAGGAGCGGAAAACCGTATCTCTCCTGGTCGTCCAGTTGTTGTCTTTTTGTTTTTTTATCACAGCATCATTTTATAAGACGGTTCCTGCCTTTTTAAAAAGCCTGATACATCCCAATGCCCGTCCTGACGTGCTGCTGCGCCTCATCACGATTCTTCAAGGATATGCAAGGCGGCTGTTGTCACGTCGACGCTATTTGCTATTAAATGCAAGGATGTAATATCGGAGGCATATGACCAACAATGACAACCGACGACTTGGCTTGATGAGCTGTAGAAATCGACGGAGGGAGACAGAGCAGCCCGGGTCTGTGCGTTCATTTGCCTAATTATTGTTTTCGCGTGTGATCGCGTGTTTTCCTCCATTCATCCATCGGAGCTATAAAGGCCTATAGCCCGCACGGTCTCTGGGCATGAAACCCGTGGGAATTATGATACCAACGTGACGCACAGTCACACAGCGCAGCGGGGAAGACATCGAGCCTCGACAGGACGGAGGGAGGGTGTGAGGTCCAGCAGAGCCCTACACAGTACACTGATCACAGGAGGAGGACGCCCAGTTGTTGCGTTAATGACTGCCGTATAGCCCAGCAGGTATCGCCCACCAATATTTCCCCATTGAATATTTTATTTTTTTCATGCATCGGGCAGAGCGGAGCGGGAGAAAGGGAGGAGAGTACAGTGGGTGCAGGAGGGCGCGGAGAGACGGGATGCGGGAGACTCAGTGAGCGAGGAGGACGAGGGAAACCGGAGGATTGACGGTAAGATATGGATATAGGCTATAAGGATGCACCCCGCCCCTCCCCTCTCTGTCTCTCTCTCTCTCTCTCTCTCTCTCTCTCTCTCTCTCAAAGGTGCTCTGCTCCTTTGCTGCTGCTGTCATGGGCCATTTGATCACTTATAGGGACAGAGATCTGATGTGCTGGGCCTCATGCTTCTGGCTGCCATTAAAGCTGGGTCAGTAGTATAGAGGAGTGTGAGGCATGAGTGCTGTGAAATATTCATAGGCACGTGATCAGCCTCCTCCGGGCCTCAGAGGAGTGCAGAGAGAAAGTGGCATAATGACTCAGGGTGTCCCACGCTGGCCCACCAGAGGGGTCCGTCTGAATTATGTTCATTGTCACACACCTTCATTGCAGTGTCTGGTGTGCTGCAGTGAAAAGTGGTGTAAACAAGCAGGCACGCACACACGCACAATGTGTGCATGTTTGCTGGTTTGGTTTGCTGATTCACCACAGGTGGGAACATGAGGAGAAAAGAGACAGCGAGGAAGAGAGTGAGAGTGGATTATCAATATTTCAGAGAGGGGATGAGAGGACTGGGTCAGTGGAGGAGGCCATGCAGGGAGGCAGGAGTGACCGTGAGGGAGAGACACGGAGCGAGATGCAGAGGAGAAGGGAGATGAATGAAAGAGGAGGAAGGCTGAGGGAAGGATGGAGGAACAGAGGGATGAGAGGAGACAGAAACAGCTCAGTGGCCGACAGGACTCCTGCTCTTCTGTCAGGCTGAATTTTTGATACATTTGTAACCTTGAATCTGTGTGTGTGTGTGTGTGTGTGTGTGTGTGTGTGTGTGTGTGTGTGTGTGAAGGTATTGTCTGTGTAGTATTATAGTGTGTGTTTCATATAGCAGACAGAAGATTATGTGTAGGAGAGATGAAAAGGATGACTGATTTGAATGGATTGATATGTAGAAATGTTAGTGAACACACATTTTGATAAGGCGACTCACCTAGTTGTGTGTGTGTGTGTGTGTGTGTGTGTGTGTGCCCGCGCCGTGCGTGTAACATGGGAAAGAGAAGACAAAGGTAATGAGGTTTGTTTCCATGTAGGGATAATTTACATCAACCATTGAGGAGAAAAAAGCAAATTGATTTGCTTAAACCACTCAGACACACACACACACACACGCACGCACGCACACACACACACACACATACACGAGTTTGGATGGATTTGCTGTCATTTGACTTGTAAAACGCACCATATTTGTCTCTTTTCTGTTTGGACCACCTCACGCAGGTTCCTATCATGTCTCCTTGCATCAGTCAGACACACTGAGTCAGTCTCCCTGCTTGTGCTGTGAGCGTTTATGCAGGCCTGCTCAGAGCTGGGAGCGGATACATCAGTGCGATATCAATATCGTGATATGAGATTAGACATCAGCTGGGATTTCACTTATCACAGTGCTGTAAGGCTGGAGCTAATGATTAGTTTCCTTATCGATTCATCAAAAAAAAAAAAAATAACTGGCTGATTGATCGACAATGAATGTTTTGTCTATCTATGAAACGAAAAAAAAAGTGAAAAAATGTGCAGAGCTCAAGGTGACGTCAAGTCGCTTGCTTTGTTTGACCAACAATCAAACACCTTGATCATATATGACTAAAAAAAAGAAGAAAAGCAGCAAATCCTCTCATTTGAGACCTTGCAGCCAGTGAGTTTTTGGCATTTTTGCTTTAAACTGATTGAAATAAGAAATCAGTTATCAAAATAGCTGCAAATTAATTTTCTGTCAATCGACTAATTGCCAAAATAATGGAAGTGTAAACCCCACGCCATCCTTTACTTTGAAAATCCGGAAGTATTCCTTGGTGAGATTTACGTTAGCTTTAAACTGGCAGACTATATAATGATGTATACGAAACTTCATCTTGATTAAATGTTCATTCAGTTCATTACCGGTAATAAATAATGTGCCCCAAACTGTATTCGAAAGTCACTTCCAACTGCGATTACCGTATACGTTAGATTAATTGCGCACTCAAAATACAGGGGCTGCTGGTTTGACCACGCAAACGCGAATGGCGGCTGGCTTGACCGCAGTCTAATTGCTGTAATGTTCCTGTATAGAAATATTATAGTAGCCTATTATAGCTGGGTAGAGCAGATCAGAGTAAGGAGAGAGCAGGTGTGCCTGAGACACGCTCCTAGTGTACGAAGGTAAGACAAGTGTTTAGATTTAGAAGATTTAAAGACTTTAATAGCAGCCTGACATTTTTTGTGAGAAGTGTTGTACTGCTTAAATTTTTTGTCGATTGTAGGCTACTGTGTTTTTTGGGAGCTAATCTCAACCCCGGAGTTTATTAATCTCCTTATTAGCTATTAGTTAGCATACTCTCTAACGGTACGCTTGTTTTGGATTCATGGACTTTGAAGCACCAGACAGCCCCCGTGTGGCCGGACACGGTCTGTCTTTTGAGTGAGGGGACTGGTGAACTTTTCGCCGTGGGTGAGAAACCCACTGCTGCATTGCTCAGGCGAGTGAAGACGCCATGAGTAGGCCTATCGCTGTAAGTTAGGCTACCACACACAACGCACACACCTGCACAGTGATTTCTGACTCACGACACTGTTGAATCTCCCTTTACATTATTTTTTTTTCGTCATTAGCCTACATTTAGAAAAAAAGTACAGCGTTTGGAGCCCAGGTCGGCTCTTCATCAGGTACAGGAGGTTAACATGACAAAATAACCAGACAGGAATCCAGACAATTCAAAGCACTTCATCACAAAGATGAATATAATTTTACAATCCTATGCCAACATTAATGGTGGTTTAAAACAACAAGAGATATTCAAGAATTAGCTTCCATCTTATACACTTTATGGCAGAGTCTCGCGGTGTATGTTGTCATATTTCCCAAACCTATCGCCTGCCAAACAACATGTACAGGATGCACTCGGCTTTGCTCTGTCACGCCTCCGTCAGTGATTTCAGAGGAAGCAGAAGCAGTTGTTGTAGCCATGACATTTTGTCACACCTCAGGACCACAGCCCTGTTCTTTCTCCACGAGTTTGTCTTGGTGTCGTGTTGAAACAGCTCATGTTATAGTAACAGGTTATGCTGACACGCAGCTCATATTTAGTACCAAGAGGCAATGCAGGACAGACAGAGCAACAGACAGCAGACTACATGTGCTCTCAGCGTTTGTTCAAAATAGGTTTTGCACATAACTGTTCAAGTCTTGCTGAGCGTTATCTGATGGCAAAGCAAATTTGAACCAAAACCATATTACTATGAAATAAGTGTAGGAGCCATATATGTCATTGTTGTTGTTTACTGTGTGTCCACTGGGTGTCGCTGTGCCAGTAGCTCAAGCCCAGGGATATAGGTAGGGAAGTCACGGTTGTAGTCAGGTGTTTGATCCCGGAAAGGCGAAGGGTTTTTGACCGCGGTGGCGCCGAAGATTTGTGGGCTATGCTTTGTTAGTGAGTTTGGGTTTCAGTGGGAAACTGATTTTATCGACCTGTACTGAAGAAATAATAAAATGATTGTGCAATGAAGAACAACGCGGTGGATTCTTGTTACGGACAAATACGCAGCAAATGATATGGTACCAAACTAGAGCGAAGCGCGTCAACCAGGTCACTCCTGGGTTAGACATCTCAGTAACAAAGTAATATAGCTCCTATAATAAGCAAAAGCTCAAGTTTACATCTGATGTACGAGTTTGTACTTTTCTGAATGTAAACCTCAGTAAAAACATGAAGGTTTCTCATGTTATACTAATAATGTGATGCAGCCATTTAAAATGCCGTAAGAGCAGGAAAAGCTCACATACACCCTTTTTGTGCTAAATTGTCAAACTCTCCATGGCTGTTCCAACATTAACTGTAGATGTGTCATGTGTTTAACATGAGCAATCCATTATGAATAATTAACCAACCCCAAGACATTTGGTTCCCGGCCACTTCACATATTGGAATTTACATTTTCCAGGAACTAGAAACATCTTTTTGACCTTTACAGCAACATTTCCCTGTCGGGTTATTGTGAAAACTTCAAGCAGTGTGTGAGGGTTAATCACAGTAACACAGTGTGCTATTTTAAAAGGATAAAATCACCTTAAGTATTTCAGTATTATAATTCTTACATGCCCAGATGTACATTAAAAGAGTTCATAGTAGCTGTAATTGTTCCTCCTGTGTAGGGGTAGGCCAGATGGATAAAACCTTCTATCACAGTATAAGTAATTTCATATCACAACATAGATTGATATAATGTGATATAGTGACGCTTCTGTAAAATCTTTTGAGAAACTGTTAATGGATAAAATAACCAGACAGGAATATATGTTTTCACTTAATCCAATGAATGCATTGTAAAATACCATATCACTACTTGGTAATTCAATAAGATATAGCAACAATCGTAATGAGAAACAATGTTGGGGCGTCTACTATCAATCCAGGGTATCTGCAGGTCTCAGGTCTTTAATTTACATAAGTCTTAAATATTTTCTCTTGCTAGCCGTATACAGCAATGTTAGCTATAAAATGTTTTTGTGTCTGATAACAGGCTGTTAGTGGGATTGTGGGAAAGTGGGATTGTTTCAACAGTGGCTTGTGCTGCAGGAGGCTGTTCATTCAGCACCATCAGACCTGTAGCAAACACCACTGCCAGCTGCAGCAGCTAGGAAGTGTTGATTTGAGCTAAAACTTAACCTTAAATTAATTAATTATTTTTGATTGGCTCATTTTCTGCAATTTATTGGGGTCTAGGATGCATTAATTGAATTAATTATATAAAATAATTCTTACTGAATTACTTTATGTAGTACTGAAAAAAGAGATATATCATATAATAATTATAATTCTAGGCATTATCATCTTTACTGGTTTTCCATCATACTCTCATACTCTGTCTGGGATGATTGTGAAACAGCTAATAGTTAAATTGCATTCTATGTGGTGTTAAAAAGGTCCTAAAAAGTCTTAAATTTAACTTGCTGAACCCTGCAGAAACCCTGTCACACACTGATAGCAGATCTGCAGCACGCTCCAGCAACCAAAGGGAAAGGACTGAGCTAGTGCCACGTTCATGTCCAATCTGCGTTATTGTAATTATGAATTTCTGACCTGTAAACAGCGTGGACAGGGCAGGATTACGATCTTGATGAATATGTGAGGAAACTTATCAATGTTTAATCAACCTTCCCGCAGTCTCAATTCTTTACGTGAAAGAAAATCAAATGACTTCTCACGCAAAACCTTCTCACAAACCATCTCCGTCTGCCACTAGCAATGTAGATACACACATGCAGAATAGTGTGGGAATCCAGGGAGGGTTTTTGGCCTTCCATATATTATAAAAATGCCATTATCTATCTTTATATGTGTTAGTATAGAGATATGTATTCAGTTGGTCTTTTAGCAGAGGACTATATGTGAAAACTGATGGCTAACATCATAAAAACAGTGGATGACTTTGAAAATGACTTTTAAAACATGATCATGATATATCTGTAAGCAATTTACTCCCATTTCCGTTATACAGTATAAAGTCTAATGCTCTCAGGAGCGTCCAACATGCAGTGCAGCTCCTAATGCTTTCAACTTGGCTCTGAGCGTCGCCTGTGTTTCCTGCCTGCAACAAGCAATTGATTGACAGAGGGCGACACCTCCATTCCCCAGAGTCTTGCATCGACCAGACAAACATACAGGCTCTAAAACCCTGTAAGTGGCTTTGACTGCGGCATGCAGGACTCAGTCCTCTGGGAGCTGTAGAGGTCAATGGTCTGAAACGGGCTCACAGTCACAGAGGGCACTGTAGTGTGTTTTAAAATCCTTTCTTAAGCCTTAAATATTATCAACAGCAAAAAGGAAATTCTCGACAGTGTTGTTATTAAAAAAGTAATTCAACCAATAAAGCTTTTGCTCTAGCTGTCAGAAGTCTAATCACTCTGCTTCTCCCTCATCCCCTGATTGTGCTATCTCTCTCTCTCTCTCTCTCACACACACACACACATACATTCTTCCATTAGGAACATAACACTACAAGGCTGTTTTGTCACTTTGTGCTTTATCTAGCGATCTACCCTCAGGCACTGATAGCTCTCTGACCAAAAGAGGGGGAGGTTACCCTCTCTCTCTCTCTGTTGATTTTATGGCCTCCACCTCTAACAGTGTGAATCTTTGTACCTGGCGCGATTCCACCTCAGTTTGAATGATTTCCAACAGGCTGACTTTAATGGCTTGCAGGTATCATTTGCTTCCCACAGCAGTGAGTCAGTCAATTTTCTTTTTTATTTATTGCTTACATTTTTGAGGAGCCAAACCACACGGGGGTTTTTTGGCAGACTCCTGTTTGACATCTCTCCCATTTAGGGCTGCAAGTAAAGATTATTTTCATTATTGATTATCTGTCCATTATTTTTTGATTAACTGGTTTCAATCTTTATTGTAAAAAATGTCAGAAAATAGTGAAATTGTCTATTACAATTTCCCAGTGCCTAAGGTGAAATTGCTTGTTTTGTCTGACCAACAGTCCAAAACCCAAACATATATTGATACATTGATGTAAAACAGAAAAAAGCTGATTCTCACGTTTGAGAAGCTGGGACCGGCAAATATTTGACAATCGTCCTTCATAAATTACTTAACACCCTAAAGCCCCCTGGTGTCTGTCAGCACAAGCTCATGTTGTGAAGCCAAACTGTTCAAACCCACATAACTTTATTTTAAATTCTAGCGGAGATCCCAAAGTTTCCAAAGATAGCAAACATGCCCGGCTGAACTACAGGGGGAATTTGTGTGAAATGATGCAAAAGACATCTAGAATTTTCCCATTTGATTAAATGGTGCAGCCACAAAAAAGTCTTCTGTTTGAATATTTCAATATTTTCTGTTGCTATTAAGTCACTATTAACACTGCTAGATACATGCAGATAAATGCAGCTTCTCTGTGTATACTGTATGTGTGCCTGGTGGTTAGTGTGTATGTACATTAATGTCTGTGTGTGTGCAATTTATTTCACTCCAGGCCCACTACTCACACACTCTCACTTAGAGACTGCTGCTCCTCCAAGTAGGCCGGCCGGTGGCCCGGGGCTGGATTTTGGTTGCAGGCAGGGAACATGGTGCTGCGAACAGGGGGACTGGGTGTGTGGCTTTGTCAAGGCCCATCAGTGTCCTTGCTCTACTTACTCTGCATCAACACTTAAGGGTGTGTGTGTGTGTGTGAGAGAGAGAGAGAGAGCGAGAGCGATGGGGGTTGCATGCAAAAGAACATGCTGCCATAAGGGTTTTGGATGAGATGAGATGTATTGCGTATGTGTGTGCGTGTGTGTCAGTGTGTGTATGTGATGAAAAATGGAAAGGTTCTCTGTTGAGTCTTTTATGTACTATGTTTAGTGTGTGTACTTGTGTGTGTGTGTGTCACCGTGGTCCTGGGGCCTTTATTACAGTCTTGTTGGTTCAGTGGACTTAAAGAAGGCAGAGGCCTCTCTTCTCTTTCTTATGTGTGTGTGTGTGTGTGTGCGTGTGTGTGTGCGGGCCCTGTACAAGCACAAGCCTTTGAATGCACGTTGGACATTTATTGAGGAGTGACCTAAATCTGTCTGCTGACATTACCTAACAAGAAGATGGAGAGAAAAGCAAGTAGCAAATAAACACACGCAAGCACACATATGTATATGTACACACACATGCACACACACACATACTCTCTGGAGATCATCATGCTAGGTACTGTGTACTCGCTGCAGCAGCAGATTTGAATGCTAAGCAGGAGAAAAATAAATGTAATGTCGTGTATGATGCAGTACAGCCTCCATCCTCCCTTCTGTCCAGGGCCAAGAGTTCAGTCTATATTAAGGAGTCATATTACTGTTCTCTTGTAGCTCGCCCGCCTGCGTCCCGTATGTTCCCTCGTAAAACTCCACAGTGCAGCGTCGCCCTCTGATCACCTGCACTTTCAGTCAGCTGTTTACCTCATTACCCCTGCTGGGGAAGAGATCGTCTCCACGACATCATTTATTTAGGATTACTGAAAAGTGGCCTAAGCTGAGCCCAGCTCTCTGCCTGTCTGTGTTTGTGTGTGCGTGTGTCTGTGTGTGAGTGTGAGTGAGGATAGAAAGATTAAGACTCTTTTGTGGGTCAGTGGCCACTATTGCTCCTAGCTAATTACGGACGGACACGTACTCACGCGTGCGCTTTCACTCACAAACACACACAGATACCCACTCCCAGCATATCTCCTCTTTCTCTCTCTCGCTGTCTCGCTCCCTCAGACTGCACTGTGCTATCACCATGGTAACAGCAGATTGAGGGACTTTTCGCTGCAACGATTGCTCAATTGTTATCTCTATTTCTCTCTCTCCTAACGGCCTGTCTCTATTATTCTGTCCTCCTCCCACCCTGCTGTGTTTTCTCACGTGCACTCTTTCATTGTCAGCATGTGTTATAGGCCACCCAACACACACACATGCACAGAAATACACACACACTGATCTGCACACAAGGAGAGGACGCAGTTCTTCACTCTCAATCTCACACTTCCACTGCTTCCTCCCCAGGCTCTCCTAACGCGGCCGGTGGTGTGACGTCCTAACTCTTCCTGCCCAGCATGGCTGTGTCACTGTGGTTTCTGGGGGTGTGTGTGCTCACTCTGGCTCACGTCGCCCCCTCAGGCCAAGGTAAGGTGCTGGGGTAGTGTCATGGTCGAGGTGTTGATCCTTACACAGCAATCAGCAGAATGAGTCACAAAATCTTTAAAAGGAAGCAATAGATTATGCCAGTTCTGCGTGGATTTGTGTGACTCAAATATAAGTCATTGTTTTGCAAGTGTTTTCGTCATGAAAAGTGGAACTCCAGCTCGCTGCCTATAAAGAAAGGCAAAGTTGTCTTGGCCAAGAAAGTCTGTGACCTACATAAACAAAGGCTTACCAAAACATTTGAAGTGTGCAGCTTGCCAAAGGGAGTGTCTCACAGCCGCCTGTAGCTCCTAGTTAATAAACAATCAGTCATTCAGCACCACGGACAGTTACAGTACACCAGTCGCATACTGATCACACAGCCATGTTCAGTTTAAACGTGGGTTTAATCCTGGAACGATTTCATGTGTTCATGATAATCAAACAGTCGGATTAAGGTAATGGTAATGTGATTTTCTTGAATAACCCTGGTTTACACGGATTAATATGGCAGTCAGGGGAGTTTACACTACAGAGAGATGTGACATAGTGAGATCCAGCCTTCAAAGGAAAGAAAATAAAATCTTATACTTGTCAAATTGTGTGTACCAAACATCTGACAGCCAGTAGTATACGCTTTATCCTCCCCACTGACTTAAAACACAAGATACTGTGATGTGCCCACGCATCACATCACATGTAGGTGTCCCAGTGGAGGTGCAGTTTGATTTATGTTAACAATCACACTCTTGTTTGCGTCTGGGAATCCTTCCAGTGTAAGCTTTCACACGTGTGCATTTTAAAGATTGAATTCAATCACACATGAGGTGTTCACAGTGCTAAAATCTGTGTTCACTATGTTAGGCTTACATCAAATACACCTATGGGCATGATTAGCTTGAGGAATTAATTGGGGAATTATTAGAGTGTATCAACATACCTGCCCATGATACTGCATGGCTGATTAGAACCCCAGAACAGGTATTTAAAGGGGAACTTATCCATTTTACAAATAACAGTCTGTGTGGTCAGCTCTGGGAGTACTACTGAAAACTGTTTTCTGTTTCTCTGGAGGGATCTTTCCAAAGTCTGAAAAAACAACCCAGATGAAGTCATCAGGGTTATCTCAACTTAGGCTTTTAGACTACAAATTTATAACAGAGCCATACAAGAGACTAGAAGTCAGGATATGTCAGCCTCTGCTGCTTCAATTTGACCATTTCTAGCCATGCTAGCGGTGTGACTCTATGGATGGCAATGTTGATCAGCCAGTCCACCATTTTGCTGCAGACTGAAATAAATCTAATAAAACTAACAGATGAATTGCCATTAAATTTTGTCCAGACTTTCATGATCCCCAGAGGATGAAAATCTGTCTCTTGTAAGTCCCCTAACTTTATGGAAGTGCAATACTAAATTGCTAGATTGCACCTTTAGCTTTTGATACAGGCTTTATTAAGCATTATTCCCTACTTCCTATGAAAAGATAAAAGCGACTATGACAAATGAATCTGTCTAACTTTACAGAACATCACAATGACTTTTGTCAACTGGATTCTGCAGCTCATTGCAGTCTGAAGACAAAGTAAATACTAATTGTTCTTAAAAAAATATATTTTTTTCTCCCCCCCATCTTCCCTACCTCCACTCATCATGAGCAGCTATGTCCCGGGCCGCCATGCCGTTTGGGCTGCTGCGCAGGGAGCTGGCGTGCGAGGGTTACCCCATAGAGCTGCGCTGCCCAGGTAGTGATGTGGTTATGGTGGAGACTGCAAACTATGGACGCACAGATGACAAGATCTGTGATGCAGACCCCTTCCAAATGGAGAACACACAGTGTTACCTCCCTGACGCACTCAAGATTATGGCCCAGAGGTGTGTATGTCCTGGGTTATACGTCTTGCTGACTGTATACAGTGTTTGTGTAAGAGCTTGAATTATAGAGCAAGGGCGTAAATTGTAATGTCATTCTTGTGCTATTTGAGTATGTGCAAATGTTTTGGAAGCAGTTAAACCAATCAATGAGAGCATCTACTGTTTCGTACATACAGTATGTGTACACTGCTGTACAATACACATGTGGATTCATCATGTCAGAGGAAACGTTAGACAAAGCCAATGCTTGTGTTGTAAGTCATGTGTATGTGCAAGTGCAGTAATCTCTCCAGCTGAGTCTGAGTGCCTGGCTGCACCATTAGCTGTGTACTCAGCAGTGTTTTCCTAGAAGAACTGATCAATATTCAGTGAGAGGGAGAGTAGACAAATGGATTGTCCTTTGCTTCCCCTTTCCTGTCTGTTAATCACTCTCCCTCCCTTCTTTGTTTTCTCATTCTATCATCCCTTTCACTGATCCATCCAACCATCCGCTGTCCTCCAGGTGTAACAACAGGACCCAGTGTGTGGTGGTCGCAGGGGTCGACGTCTTCCCAGACCCCTGTCCTGGAACATACAAGTACCTGGAGATCCAGTATGAGTGTGTCCCTTATAGTAAGTGTGCATATATATAAACACACACATAAACACACACATACATACACACACAAACATGATTATACACAAATATGTGCATGTGCATGCAAAACACAGAGATTTAACCTATTTTTGTCAGCTACATTCTAGGTTTAAGGTGCTTTTTTTTTGTTCTTATAACCCTTGATGTCGACTGTATCCCTGAGAGATTGATGGATAGAAAATAATTTTTTTTTCTCAGGGAATGTGTGTTTGTGTTTTCGTGTGTGTGTGTGTGTGTGTGTGTGTGTGAAATACAAAAAGAAAGTTGGATGGAGGAAGTACAGAGAGGGAAACTGTAGGGCATTTGCATACTGTATGTTGTCTGTGTGTGTGTGTGTGTGTGTGTGTGTGTGTGTATGCGAGAGTGCACGTATACACTTGCGCGTGCATGCATGTGTGTTTTCTTTTTCAGATTCACGCCACAGGAGTCGCTCTCTTTTCTCCACAGGAGCCTGATTGAGGGAACGAGAGATTGGGGGAGGTGGAGGGAGGGAAAAGGGGCAGGAGGGGGCGGGAAGGGAGGGGAGAGGAGAGGAGGGGAGTATGCTGGGTCTCTTGTGCTTCTTCTTTCTTTTATGTGAACTATAATGTTTGTGGCGAGAATGAGTTCCAAAGTCTTTATCTGTGCAATTCTTTCTTTCTTTCTTTCTTTCTTTCTTGCTTGCTTTCTTGCTTCTCTTTACTTCCCTTCTTTCACCCTCTGACTTCTCTTTCTTTCTCTCCCTCTTTTTTTTCCTATGCTTGAGTAGAAGTGGACCAAAAAGGTAAAGACAATACATTGTAGCATCTTGATCTCTCCTTACCCCCGAACCCCTCTTTTCTCTTCTTCTCTTCCTCTCTCCTACCGTTTCTCTCTTCCTCCTACCCTAGGACGTTGTTTCGTAGTCATGCTGGATGTTGCCCCTCTTTTTTCATTTCCTACTCAGTTATTTATTTTTTCCCCCATTTTATCCATCTCTTGTTGTATGGAAACCCGTCCTTTTATCCAATTTTATCCAGGTTCTGCACTTAGTCTCTCTTCCTCTTTTCTCACTTTCTCTCTCTCAAGTTTCTTCCATCTCTTCTTCCTCTCTTGCTCCTGGTCAATCTCTCTGTCTCTTATTTCTCTCCCTCGGCCTCTGTGTACACACACAAACATAAACACAACTGCTCACACAAACATAAACATAATCTTCTTTGCCCTGTCTGCTCTGTTTCCGTTTCACACACAAGCACTAATTCTTTCTTTCTTTCTTTCTTTCTTTCTTTCTTTCTTTCTTTCTTTCTTCCTTCCTTCCTTCCAATCCTTCCATCTTGTCTGATCATCCTCTTCATGCTTATTTTCCCTTTTCTTCCCTTATAGGAAGAGCCCCTTATTTATCTTCATAGGAAAAATAAGACCAAATGTGTGTGATTATATATCCGTCTGGATGTGTGCTTACCAAGCACTGCTTATGTGTGTGAGTGTGTGTGCATGCCTATTTGCATGCCAGTGTGAGACTGTACAGTATACATATGTGTCCCATACAGTTATTGACATGTGGGTGGACCAATCGTTGTGCTCAACGTAAACTAACCTGCCCTCTCATTCACTTTAGCCCCGCCTTCTGCGTCCCTGATTCTACCTCACACTCTTTTTCACTCTTTTTGCACTAACCCACACACACACACATGCATACACACACACACACAAAGCACATAAATACACTCACACACCTTTCATTGCAGTGTCCCTGTTGTATTACTCACCACACACACACTAACAGTGTGTGATTTTCAACACTTTTACGTCTCTTCTGTTGCTTGCCTCTTGAGATCAGCACAGGTGTTTTAAATCCCTCTCTCTTTTTCTCTTCATTCTTTTTTCTTCTTGCTGCATCAAATGCATCTAATTCAATCCATTTTTCATGCATTGATCCATTTTCTCCCTGCACCTGCCTCCACTATCTTCCCACTCTTTTTCCCCTCACCTTCCTCCCTGATCGTCTCCTTCCCGCTTTCTCTTCTTTCTCACATCCTGCTGTCTACTCCTCCTAACTCCCGTCTTCCAGTTTTCGTGTGTCCCGGCTCACTACTCAGCATCCAGCCGGCCTCCTCTCTTCTGGAGGCGGAGCATCAGTCGGGGGCGTGGTGTAAGGACCCGCTACAGGCTGGTGACAGGCTGTACGTCATGCCGTGGACACCGTATAGGACAGAGGTGCTGTATGAGTACGCCTCCTGGGACGACTACCGCCAGAACAGAGTAACCACCACCTATAAGTGAGTAATGTCTGTGTGTTCTGTACATATTGCTGAAATAGTTGATTTATTGATTATTAACATTCGGGTTTCGGACTGTTTGTCAAAACACAGACAAAACAAGCAGTTTGAAGATGTGACCTTGGGCTCTGAAAACTTGTGATTGGCATTTCTTTTGTTGTGTTTTGAAAATCTATAGATTAAATGATTAATCATCCATTAAATTCATCCAAACAAAAATAAATAGAGAATAGGGGGAGTAGAATAGAGCAACATTTACTTTCTAAATCAGATATTAAAGCCCCTGAAAAATTTCAAATGTTAAGTATATCTCTGTAACATTAAGTGTCTATGACTAAATAAGCAACAAGCAGAGTTGAAGTTTTCATTGCATCAAACGCCAACTTTTGATACTAGTTACGGCTGGTATTTATTCTGCTAAAGCCATTACATGTGCTAACACTCATTTGTAACCTCTCTATATAGTAATATAGTTTGCATTGTCAGAGTCTGCCATTCCTGCTCTGGCTTTAAACAACATGCACATGCACAAGGGATTCACAGGAAACTACATATGTAGCTGCTCAAAGTGCGTTTCCAGATTCAGATTAACATTTATTGAACTCAAGGCCATTTGTACTGAAACTCTGGGACTTGTATTATTAAAACGTTGTTAGTGGTACCAGAGGTGTTGCCAAATCAACCAGTACTGAAATCTTTAGGATTACATCTTTAAAGTTTATATATATTTATGAATATTACACCAACAGTGGCCTGGCGTGAGCAAACGCATATACATATTTTTCATCATTGTCTGTCCTAGGTTGCCTAGCCGTGTGGACGGTACGGGCTTTGTGGTGTATGACGGCGCAGTGTTTTACAACAAGGAGCGAACGCGCAACCTGGTCAAGTATGACCTGAGGACACGTATCAAGAGTGGCGAGGCAGTGGTGGTCAATGCCAACTACCACGACACCTCGCCTTACCGCTGGGGAGGGAAGTCAGACATCGATCTGGCGGTGGACGAGAACGGCCTATGGGTGATCTACTCTACTGAAGCCAATAATGGACGCATTGTGGTCAGCCAGGTGCAGTAGGATGAATGAAAACAGATCGATGATTGGAAAGAGCAAAGAAGGAAGGGTTTTATCACTGAGTTCTCTCATCTTCCCATGTCTTTTTTGTCCTGCAGGTGAACCCCTACACCCTGCGCTTCGAGGGTACGTGGTCTACCGGCTTTGACAAGCGTGGGGCAAGCAACGCCTTCATGGCCTGTGGCGTGCTCTATGCCGTACGCTCCGTCTTCCAGGATGATGAGGGGCAGGCGGAGGGCCGAGTCGGCAGCGACATGGTGGTTTACGCCTACGACACCAGCCGTGGACAGGAGCTGCCCGTTCAAATACCATTCCCCAACCCTTACCAGTACATCTCCTCCATAGACTACAACCCCAGAGACAACCAGCTGTATGTGTGGAACAACTACTACGTGCTGAGATACCCGCTACAGTTTACACCGCCCCCACCCACTAAAGGTTTGTGGAACTAGTTCACTTGTGTATTTGGACATATGTTATGAAACTAGAGAATCAACAGTGTTGCCGTCCCTCCAGGTCCCCTCTCCTCTTTGATGACGACCGTCCGCTCCTACACGGCCACTGTCGCGCTGACTCCAGTTCGGCCGTCGGCCTCTCACCCAATTGGCGTCATCAACCGAGGACCCTTTGATCAGCGGCCGATCACAGCCATGGTCCCTCTGACCCCACGTCCACCTCTGCGTGTCCCCTTGGCTCCAGGGGGCCCCGGTCAGGTGGGCGGATGTGAGGGCCGGGTGGCACGAGGGGTGCAGTGGCCGCCCACCCTGAAGGGAGAGACAGTGGAAAGGCCCTGCCCTAAAGGGTCACTGGGTAGGTGTGGCATGTGTGTGTTCGCAGACGTGAGCATGCCAGTCTATGCGTGTGTGTGTGTGTGTGTCTGTATCTCGTTTCCCTTTGAAATGTAGTCGGATGTCCTCTCTTTGAACTTGCCTTCAGATGAGAGAGAAGAAGAAAGAGGTTACAGTGTTAAGACAAGCTGGGTTCGTCAACTCTTCCTCTCGCTGTGCAGCTGTCTTCAGCCCAGCGCTCCCTCAGAGGAAAAGCTGTTATGCACATTATGTAGATAAGCTTGTGGTGCATTTTACCTCGTCCTAATCATGTTGAATGGTTTTGACATGGTTTTAGCCCAGAGGTGATGATAATCTAATGTTAAATCGTGTTTTTAACTGAAAACGGGTGTGGCTGCTGTCTTAATTTGCAGAACTGTGCGTATTAGACGGCTTAGTTCTGTTTTTCATAAAATATTGTGTAAACAAAACTGATGTATGCAACAATTAAACAGATCAGCTCTACAACCCAGATGTTTTTGTCAGGAGTTGATGAAGACCAAAAGAGAGATAAAAGGAGAGTGAATATTCTCATACTCAAACACGACTCAAAATGAATGCTAATGTTGCTTAGTGTTTGCTGGATGTGTGAATAGGCAGTTTTTTTACTTGGAAAGAAGACAAAGAATCCCGCGCTTTGTTTTCTTTCCAAGTCAGGAGTGTTTGATCCTGCGCACCTGTCAATAAGACTTTATGGTGTGCAAGACATTATTTGGAATTGCTAACACTTAAGCCTTAACTTTATGAAAATATATCTTCAAGGTAGGTATGTGTTTGTTTGTTTTTTGCCTTATTATGGAGTCCCTCTGCACACAAGTGGCCAAAAGAAAAATCTAATGCAGCTCTAAATGTTTATTAAAAACTAAAACATCTGCTACTAGAAATTGTAAAAGAAATGTTGTAAGTGTTTTTGGGGCTGTGTCTAAGGGTAAAAGGTGCATGGGAAAACATGTGCAATGAGGAACAGAAGTGACAAACCACCTCAGTTCCTGAAAGACACGAGCTGTCCTTTCTCTTTCTGACTGTCCGTGTCACCCTGTCTGTCTCTGCAGGTATAGCTTCCTATCAGTGCATGCAGTCTCCAGTGGGTTGGAGCTCCAGAGGGCCTGACCTTTCCAACTGCACCTCTCCCTGGGTCAGCCAAATTGCACAGAAGGTTAGTCACACATTCACACACACACACACACTGTGCAAATGCCCTAAAGCCAGTCAGCAAGCAGTGCTCTCGTAAATGTCAAAATATTTGACATTATAAACACCCCCGCCTCACTTCAGATTAAGAGCGGAGAGAACGCAGCCAACATTGCCGGGGAGTTGGTCAACCTGACCCGTGGGCGGATCTATGCTGGTGATGTCAGCATGTCCGTCAGGCTAATTGAACAGCTATTGGACATCCTGGACTCGCAGCTCCAGGCTTTGAGACCAGCCAATAAAGAGCCAGCAGCACGCAATTACAACAAGGTAAATTATTCCTGTTGTCAGTGCGGATGTGTACTTGACCTTTCCTGGAAACGAAAGAGGAAATGTCAGTGATGATGATTCTAACAATAGATGTTTTTCTTCTTTTCAGCTGCAGAAGAGGGAACGCACATGTAGAGCTTATATTCAGGTAAGACAGACAGACAGACAGACAGACAGACAGATAGATAGAGATGAGGAATAAAACACCTCTGTCTTCCTCTCTGTCAGGCGGTCGTTCAGACAGTTGATAACCTGTTGGGTCCTGAGGCCCTGGTGTCCTGGGCGGATATGAGCAGTGTTGACCAGTCCCGCTCAGCATCACTGCTGTTAGACGCAGTAGAGAAAGGAGCATTTCTATTGGCTAACAATCTCTATGAAGGACGTTTCAGTGACAGGGCACCAAATGTTGGTACGTGGTCTTTCCCTTTCTTAGCGGTTTTGCTCTACACATTATGGAACTTACCAGTTCAGTTAAGCCTGTGTGTGTGTGTGTGTGTGTGTGTGTGTGTGTGTTCCTGTGTGTGCGCAGATCTGGAGGTGTATGTACTAAATACAGAGGCAGACATACAGGACCTGACGTTCCCTCACTCCTACGACAGTGACAGCATCTTGCAGATATCAGCACTGGCTCTGCAACAGTACAGCAACAATGGTCCGTGGCACACAGCAAAACTAATCAACATTTGTACAGTGAGAGCTCAGTGTTATACAGCATGTTGCCTGGGGTGGTAAATCATAGGTGGGACAAGTAACGGGTTGTGGGAGTAACACTAGTTTTCCTCCACATTTCAAACATCCCAACATTATAAAATATAAGATGAAAGTCTAACCGTCTCATCTTGAATGTGATTAATCAAAGTACAGAAAAAATGGTAGAAATATAGATATTTTTTGTCTCTCTCTTCACTATGTCTCCCTCCCTTCTTTGGTTTCCTCTGCAGGCCAGGTAAAGCTGGTCCTCACACTCTATAAGAACCTGGGCTCGTTTCTGACCACCCAGAACTCGACTCTGCGGCTCGGGCTGGGGCTGGGCCAGGGGTCCGAGGCCAGGCGTAAGAGCCTGGTGGTTAACTCCCATGTCATCTCTGCCTCTGTGCACAGAGGATCCAACAGAGTGTACCTCTCCGAGCCGGTCATCTTCACTCTCAGGCACCTGCAGGTCTGTTTGGAAATCTATTCACCTCAAAGGTCATGTTCAGAATGAGCAAAATTCCTAACATTGTCCAGAATCTGGTCCCTGAGTATCCTTTATAGGCACTATTATGTGTTTTGGTGTGTGTTTGTCTCCGCAGCTGGAGAACCACTTTGGCCCCAACTGCTCTTTCTGGAACGCATCAGGGGTTTCTGGGAGTGGCAGGTGGTCTACACAGGGCTGCCGCCTGTTACACTCCAACAACACACACACTACCTGCGCCTGCAACCACCTGTCCAGCTATGCTGTCCTCATGACGTATCAGCAACCTGCTGTAAGTAACACACACCACAAAAATAAAGAACAATAACAGTGTTAAATTCACCTTCACGGCAGACAGAAAGCAGCTTAAATGTGTTTTTTTGCTTGGCCTGTGTGAACCGTCTCTCATACAGTACAGAAGGACAGTGAGCAAAATGTAGCTATACAGTATCTCCACCGGATACCCCTTTGAGTTTTCTGTGTGCTTAATTTTACAAATATTGAGCCAATATTCACACAGCACTGAAAACAGCCATGCCGTGTTTTTTGGGATGATGAAGATCAAGAATTTGAAAGGCTTGTGTTACACATTATTACTGCTGTAGTTTTCTTTTTAGATGGCCAGGTGCCAAACTGAAACTTCAATAAATCCAGCTCCATCTTCGACCGCTAAAGGCTTCCTGACTCCACCCTTATGCACCCATTTGCTGCAGCACAGTTGGACTTCACCCCCACTGTGCTCTTCAAAATTAAAAATCAAACACAGAGGGGGTGATAATTGTGGGTTGTAGCTGTAAGAGAGAGGGAGTGACAAATGCTGCAGGCCGTGAAATTGAATTAAGTGTTTCTCTTTGTTGGGTGTGATTTTATTCATTTGAGTAGATGTTATGTAACACACAGGGACATGCAACCAGAGGCAAAGACACACGAGCACTCCACAAAATACATCATAAAAATACATCCACACACACACATGCTCAGACACCTGCATCAGCACATTCATACATGCTCTCTTTATAATCAGGTAATAAATGCGCTTTCTTTCCTGTCTGCTTCTCTTTACCAGTTCGGGGTCGGTGTAGAAGAGCTTCTCGTCTATGTGGTTTCCTGGGTTGGCATCTCTGTGGCGCTGGTGTGTTTGGCCACCTGCCTTACCACCCTGTGCTGCCAGGGGGCGCCCTGGCACACAGACCACAGCACCATACACTGCAACCTGTGGGCCAACCTGCTCATCACTGAACTGCTCTTCCTTGTGGGTGCCAACAAGACTAAATACACAGTGAGTGCTTCAATATTGGACAAATACAGATTAGAGGAGGAGCTGAATGGGTAGATATTTTAGTATTGTATGATATGGTGGATATTACTGTTGTATTTTAAAGCATTTTGTGAAATATTCTTCCTTCTCTATCCAATGTGCAGGTTGTGTGCTCCATCATCGCTGGCCTGCTGCACTTCTCGCTGCTCTCAGTATTTTGCTGGTTATGTCTGGAGGGGGTGGAACTGTACTTGCTGCAGCGGGAGGTATTTGAGGGACGAAACTCCAGGAGGAAGTATTTCTACCTGTGTGGCTACTCTATTCCTGGGCTGGTGGTGGCCGTGTCCGCAGCCATAGACTTCAGAGGCTATGGCTCAAAAACTGCGTAAGTTGACTCGCGCGCGTGTGTGTGGGTGTGTGTGTGCACGCTTTTGAATGGGGACAGTTACTTTCCTCCATCTGAATATTCTTGTGTCAGCTCCCAGACTGACTTTGTTATTTTGGAGGTTCTTATTTTACTGTGATTTGCTTGTGTCTTTCTATGTGTGTGTGTGTGTGTGTGTGTAGATGCTGGCTGCGAACAGACAATTACTTCATCTGGAGTTTCCTTGGACCTGTCGCTGTCGTCATCACGGTGAGACTTCTCTCACTCTGTATGCTCTCATACAGATACCAACCTTTTCATATATTTACTTATATTTTTAATTATCAGTGTGTAATAACATCATGTTGAGTCATTATTAATGAGTACATATTAAACAGTATTTGTTCTTTTTGGCCTCAGTTGAACCTTGTTGTCTTGGTGATGACCTTGCATAAGATGCACAGCACTGCTGCTTTGAAGCCAGACTCCAGTCGCCATGACAACCTGAGGTAAGTAGCCTAGCCTACAGTGTCTCATGCTGATCTGTTGTGGGTGATTATGTGTAGAGCTCATTGTGTTTCAGTAGCTTTGGCTCCAATCATACAGTCGTTAGAAAAAGACAGTGAAGTTGAATTTATGAACTGAAGGGCCTGGATTGATTATTTTTCCCTACCTTCCTGTTGCATGTTGCATTTGTAATAAAATTATTAGGTTATTTTAATAGCTTTCATATTTTTTGTGCAATGCTTTGCAGTGGACCAAAACCTGATTAAACCAGATGTAAAAACTGAAAGAAAACTATAAAAATGAGTTTGAAAATGAATGTCTTTTGAGCTGGAAGCAGTCTGTTATGTATGAAGAAGCCATTTAGAGATTTGTAGCTAATTAAAATATTTAAGATCCTAACATCCTAGCTGAGACAGGGAGCCAATATAAATTACATGAAACAGATGTAATATGGTCGTTCTTTTGTCTTAGGAAAGCTCCAGCATTTTGTTAATCAGCAGCATTTTGAATAGTTTCAAGTCAAGCATTCACCGCTTTTGGAACATACAAAATAAGATGCACTACAGGAGACATATAGTCTAGTCATTCTTTTGAGTGAGTTAAGGTCAAACCTCAGCAATGAAAAATAAGAAGGGAACTGCACTCAACAAAGGAAAAGAAGAGAGCTAGGATGTGTTTTAGTAATGTCCGGCAAGTAAAAAAGAAGTGGTTGCACACAAACATTTGTCAGAATGCTCCTTTTTGAGGATGGTGGCGTTCTGATAGATGTGGGTTTGTGCAAGTCCTTTTTGAACTTGCTATACATTGATATTAGCTACATGCACCCCAGCTCTCTTTTTGTCCATGGTTGAGCTTTAAAGTAGAAGCACAGTTAAAGTGTGCTATTTTAAGCGAGGGGGACATGAAAAATTGAATTAGAAAAGCATTCTAACAGATTTAGGTGAGTGAACTCTTGTTGAAATTGCTTGTCAGAATGAAAATGAAACGTGATTTATCGTGCTCTTCTTCTTCTTCCTCTGGTGTCTCCAGGGCGTGGGCTGTGGGCTCCCTGACACTGCTCTTCCTGCAGAGCGTCACCTGGTCCTCGGGCCTGATGTTCCTGTCTGCTCCGTCTCTCCTCCTGGCCTACCTCTTCTCCTCCCTCAACACCGCCCAGGGCCTCCTCATCACCATACTGCACTGCACCCTTGCCAGGAAGGTCTGTCTCTGTGTTTGTGTCTCATTATGTAACTGCAAGAATCTGTCTGTAGTGTTATCATTTGGGACTAAACAGACATGTTACATGTTTAAATATTGCGTGTAGGGTCAGAAAGACTACGGCCGATGCCTGCGTCTCTCGCAGTGCTGCGCCACGTCCTCTTCCAGCTCTCCGGACTCAGTGAAGGGTGCTGCCCTGCGGTCCAACAGCCGCTACACCAGCAGCCAGAGTCGGAGAGCTACTGCTAACAGACAGGTAAATTACAATACACTGTACCTCTATGTCTCTAGCTCTTTGTCTCTCTCTCTCTGTGTCTGAGTCAGCGTTGACCTTGTGTGGAATATTTCTGTTCCAGAGTCGTATCAGGAGGATGTGGAACGACACTGTTCGCAGACAGACTGAATCGTCTTTCATTGCTGCAGACGTTAACAACACCCCTACTCTTAACCGAGGTAAAGATGGCTGTTTTTCTTTTTTTCTTTTAAATTTCAGCATTGCCTCATCTGTTATATACAAGAATGTTATATTTATTTGTCTCCCTCCCTCACTCTCCATCCCCAGCTCCTTTGGGGAACCATTTCCTTACTAATCCAGTGCTGCAGACTCATGCTGGAGCCTCTCCTTATGACACGATGCTGGCCCAGGGATACAATCAACCCTTCAGCTCCACAGGTACATTTCATTACAACTTTCTGTGCTTCTTTCTAATTTTTTGTGTCTATGTTTTCTACACAGCTTACTTACTTGTCCCTTTTTATGTTGGTTTATTTTACTGTCCTTTTACTTATGTGTACTCACAGTACCTTGCAAAACTCTCATGCCACATTGAAAAATGTCTATGTGAGGCCACTTACCTATGTAGTGAACAGCTTGGAGAAACACGGTTACAGAGAGATACAATCAAAATAAATATCCAGCAGTAAATCCCTCCAGTTTTTTTGATGAAAAGAAGCATCAACAGTCAAGGAAGTTTATTCTGACGTACATTTTGAAACAATTTTGACAATTTTTCTCTTTTGACTTTGTCTACTTTTATGTGTTTTGCTTGTTGAATAGCGCTCAACCTATATTGGATTTTTGAGGGCAATACCAATATCCATATTTTCGAGTTTTAAACATCCAATAACGATATATAAGCAGATTATTATTATTTTTTTACATAACAAACATAAAAAAGCATTCTTATGAGGATCCCTTAAATTTGGTTATTTCAGATGTGTGTAATACGTACAGAGCAGGACGCTTACATTTAAAAAAAAATAAACGTGTAAGTGCTCTCTCATAAACAAAATGTGTGATGGCGACACTGTTTTAAATTAAATTTAAATTACCTCAGACGTATCTTTCACATTTCTGTACCGGAGTGGCCTAAGACTTTTGCCCAGTACAGTTTGCCATTTTTCTGTTTACAGTATGAATGTTTGGAATTAAAAGCTCATGAAATGTTTTTGTTTTATACCAGTGTGGTGTTCTGTTTTTAGTTTTTGACCTTGAAATGTTTGTCTTTTAAATGTTTTTTCCTTCTCTGTCTCTCTGTCTTAACCTGGACCTGTAGGAACCTTCAGAAACAAGCAGAGTATGAGCTCTCCTTTATTGTGCTCACTCGAATCATTGAGCGCCACTCCCTCGTGCACTGTGCTACAATTCATAGACTATCTGTGCAATCTTTGCACACAGTAACTATTCATAGACCATGAAGACATAACACGCATCTCTTCCATGTGGCTACGTAACCGAACATTTCATCAAAGAATATTGTTAATATCCAAATCTTCCTGGTAAAGCCACACCCTCAGTAGGCACATGAACCCTAAACTCTGCTCATTCATTCATACGTTCATTTGTGTAAATCTCTATGTAAATCTTTTATCCCTGTTCGGTAATTGGCATCTTCCTGTTTCTTCCAACAGAGGGTGGTGTGTCCCAGAGCCAGGAGTCCTGTGGGTTGGACAGTGTGTGTCTCAACGGAGGCTACACCCCCAACACCTTCACCCTGCACGGTCTGGGAACCACACCCGGGTCCCGAGCTGGAGTGGTGGGCAGCACTGACCTTCTGAGGGAGGGAGGAGTTGGGATAGGAGGGGATGACATCTCCCCAGCCCTCCTCACCCCTCACGGGGCCACAGACCTGGGCAGCGGTGCTGGAATGCGTCGTAACCTGTCTGATGCGGCGGCGCTGGAAAAGATGATCATCTCAGAGCTGGTGCAGAGCAACCTGAGGCCCTCAGTTCCCATGCCTGTTCCTCCTGAGCGCTACGGAAGCCTGGCGAGACCTCACCACCACGACAGGGCAGCTCTCACTCACACTGCCACTTTAACTCGACACGCACAGCCACCCCAAGAGGGCTGGGCTGCCACCATGCAGCCAAACACAAGCCACAACGCACAAGAGGGCTGGGCGCATACGAGGCACCACACACAAGACGCTGAGACACATTCCACAACACGTGGACAAGATCACGCCACAACGCCACGCTTACAAGAGGGCTGGTCACACTCACGTGTTCCTGGAGATTCTGAGTCCCGTGAGCTGCTTAAAGACGGGGACAGGTCGCAGCTGCAAGGCACTCTGGGTCGCCGCGGGCTCCAGGACAGGCAGCAAGCGCGTCCCCCTGATGTTCAGGCTCGGCCCTACTCCACCCTCAGCCGCACCCCTGGAACTCTGTCCCGCCACCGCAACACAGTGGAGTCGAACGGAGGGACAGACAGAGAGAGAGACAGGGAGAGAGACAGGGAGCGTTATCGGGACAGACCCCTCCCGCCTCCTCCTCCCCCTCCCCCACAGGAGTCTGAGCCCCTGTACAAGGCTCTGGAAGAGCCGCTGCTGATGAAACAGAGGGAGGCAGGCGTAGAGACATGGAGAGGCGGCCAGGACAGAGAGAAGGATGAGACATTTCTCTTAAAAAGAGACGGAATGATGGACGAATGGAGGGGAGGAACCGAAAGAGGGAGGGACGAGTCTTTTACCTCTCAGAAGAGAGATGGAGAGATGGACGAATGGAGAGGTGGAATGGAGAGAGGGCGGGAGGAATCTCATCTGCTGGAGAAGAGAGGTGGAAGGATAGAGGTGTGGCGGGGAGGAGCAGAGACGGAGCAGGAAGAGACTTTTATAACTCAGAAGAAAGATTTTGGGATTGACGGATGGAGAGGTGGGATGGAGAGAGAGAAAGATGAATCCTTGTTTTTGAAGGACAGAGATGGGTGGAGGGCAGGGCTTGAACGAGAGAATGAGAAACAGAAGGATAGAGCACTGGATGTGTGGAGAGGAGGGATGGATATAGACAGGGAGGAATCTTTCCTGTTTGAGAGCAAAGATGGAGCTCTTGACGCAAGGAAAAGAGGATCTCTTCGTTATCATGGTGAACGAGAGGATTCTGACAGCTTTGCTCTGCCTTTGACCCCTGACCTCGACCTTGACCCTGACTCCTCACCTATCTACGCCCGAGATTCAAACCCCTCCCCGCTCTACCCCGGAGACCGCCGCTCGCCACCGCTCAGCATCTTCCCCCGAAGCTCTCCCCCAACGAATATCTTCGCTCCTCGAGACACTAACTCACCTCCAAACAATCTCTACTCCCGCCACTCCCCTCAAGTGTACAGCCGAAGCAGCTCCCCTCCTCGCTTCTACACCCGCACTTCCCCTCCGACCCTCTCGTACCCCGACAGCAGCCCTGAAGGCCCAGAAGAGGTCAGCCCCACTGGCCAGCCCCAGCGGCCCGCCCTGGAACTTCCCTACAGCCTGGGGCGACCCCCGCTGGGCCCTCGGCCCAATCACCTGCAGACCTTCTACCAGCCGCCGCCGCTGGCATCCAATGGAGAGGCAGTGTACTCAGCAGAGCCCGCCTCTGAGGGAGACGACGGACAGATGCAGCGGGTGACAAGCCTGTGACTAGGGCGGTGGTGATCGGGGCATAGAAACCAGGCAGGAGGAGGAAGATGGTGGTAACAACAAATAAGGATGATGTAACTGATGGAAATGATGATGATGATGATTATGATGACACTGTTGAGGATACTGATGATAGATGATGAAGGTAATGATGATGACAGTAATGGCTCCTCCCTGCTTCTATCTCCCGATCACCACGAGACTTCCCCCTTTTCATGTTTTGTTACTTTTCTATGACTGTGATCCATTTATAACTCTTCCTCCTCCTCTTCCTCTCCCTCGTCTCTATTTCCTGAAACCCTGCTGTGTCGTCCCATCTCATCGGTGCTTATATTTATTTGCCCATCGTCTAAGTTTCTATCGGTTCATCGGCTGGGTGTTTTCCCTCCCTGTAGCAAGCAAGCAGTGTGTCAAAGAAGCACTTGTGTGTTGCCAAAAAATCCTTTCAAAGAACATGTGCATGACTTTATAGTGGCTTTACAAAGCTACATACCGTAGGAGGAAGTGTGTGTGAGCGTACGTGCGAGTGTGTGCGTGTATGTGTAGCTTGATGAGCATGCGTGTGTGTAAGGATGTATGTGTGTGTGAGTGCGTGCCTGTATATACACCATTCTTGTATAATTAATGTATCACAGTGAAGCATTTTATCAGTATCAACTGGGGGGCCTCTTACACACATATCCCCTCCGACTGATTTTGAACTCTTGACCAATCCCATTGTCACATCAAGACCAAAACGTCCGCCTCTCCCTCCACCTGCCACTAACTGTTGGTGATGGAACTCGTTGCCGTGGAGTTTGTCATAGCAACAGAACTCTTGACTCCAGAGCCAGAGATCATATAAAACCTCAGAACTTTTCTGCAACCCCCTGAGATCCTTGTACATATCGACCTCAAGTGTTCTGATTGTCTTGTATTGCTATTGAAGTTCAAGTAAACATGTGAAATAAATGTTCCTGTCTTTCCCTTTGTGTGGATGTACAGAGAGATGGAGGGTTTCAGGAAAAGGAGTAAGATATCTACAGTGGAAAGGGGGGGGGGACTGATGAGGCACATAATGTACAGAAAAAGTATATATTTACTCAAGTACTGTACTGTTCTTAGATACTTGAGTACTTCCATTTTCTGCGAAATTATACTTTTACTCCACTACACTTCAGAGGGAAATATTGTACTTTATCAGCTTCAACCGACTGGCACAAAATCATATTGAAGCCAAGGCAGAACATGCATGTCCAAAAAGGTAAAAAGGAAAGTCAACACAGGACAGACAGAGAGTAAAGTATGGTCTACACATTTATTGCATTATTAAAATTAGGGCTAATAAATAATTAGGAGTTGAAATGCAGTTGTGTGGACTTTTTTGAAAGTTTTGGAAAAGTTGAATTTCCGATAATAAATATGACTGAAGTTGTTTACTTTTCTTGAGCTATTAATGCCGCGCTAATCAGTATTTGTAGATGAAAGTCAAATGACTGTGTGATGTGAAAGGTGTCACTTATAGTGACAAACCCAGAGAGAATCATCACCAGACTGCAGTTCACCTCAGCGTTTTAGCACCTTTCAGCTGGTTTGGTTTTGGTTTTACAGCTCACAACTTTACTGGTCTGGTTCAGTCAAACCCCTCTTATCAACCTCGTTTCCAGCAGCAGCAGGCAGCAAATAAGCTGTGATAAATTGAGTGCACGCTACCTGCTCAGCACCAAATGGCACACATATAAAGTTAGCGACTAGCTTGTGACCATAGTGGAGCATTTAACAACTAAAGAGCCAAATATATTTTTCTCAGGGGGTCGGTGGAGACCAAAAACAGAGCTAAAAGAAGGTGAATATTAGACTTACATTTATCAGGTGGCCAGAAACATGACCCCAAATGAATGCTAATGTTTCAGTGTGTCTGCTCATTCGCAAATAGGCAATTGTTTGCTAACTTGTTCGCCATATTAACTTTATATGGTGTGCTGTGTTAAAAGCTTCTTGCATTTCCCAAAAGTGGCCAGATAACTCAATTAATGCAGTTTTTTTTTTCTTCAAATAATCAGTTTTGTACTTAAGGATGTACAATAATCATCTTTTAAAAAATTATGCAATAACTTGCAAACATTTTATTCTCAAAATGTGTATGCAGTGTTAGTATTTTAGGAAAAAAATGTCACAAACTGAACTTAAAGAGACAATGATTTTTAAAAAATCACATTTTTTTTTAATGATCTGTGTGCTCTTGGACTGATAAGTAGTCTAGCAACATACATTAGCATTATTAAAAAAAAGCCAGAGAACTAGTAGCGTCTTTACTTTTCAAACATGGATTATATATATATTGTGCTGACATTCTCATGGTCATTCTCTCATTAATAAACTAAGTATACAACACACAGAAGGACGGACACATCCTTCCACATCTAAATGGTACAACAAATTAGGGAAAATGAGTTGCTTTCTCGCTATTTGTGCTTTCATTCAACACCATTACATTCACTGGGTTTATGTAAAAAAAAAACAAAAAAAAAACAGCTACAACATATACCAAATCATTACAAAGTGGTAATTAATAATACTAACATAGATCAAATCAAAAAGTGCTTTAACAGTTTCATTCGAGTTGTACAAAATCTGTATATATTTACAGGTGATGTATAGAGTGGTAGTGGTTGCTGTATGTTCAGGATTCAGTCGTCTCATACCACAGGTAAGTATCACATGTGAAGTTAAGGTCAGTCACAAGGACAAAGGGTCAAGTACTCAGGCTGCTAACGCAACACTCCAGCCGAGCAGCCAGTGTAGTTTTCAGCACCCCTCCTCTTCCTTTCTCTCAGTTCATATGTTTTCTCTTCTGAGCCACATACAGTATCTCACAAGCTCTACTCTCCCTCTCTCTCACACACTCTGTCTGAATACTGAGGTATGTGGTTTGACTTCACAGGAAATGGTCTCACATTCTTCTCTCTCTCTAAGTCTATCCAAACCAGACTACAGGCAGCAGGTGGATGTTGGTACACGCAGGGGTTGGTGAAGGTGAGGTTTAGCAGACACTATGGTGGGGGGACAAGGGGCTGTCCAGGGTCTCAGTCGGAGACAGATCTGAGCTCGAGCTTTTAAACATGGACGAGATGTGGAAGGCCTGGGGAACACAAAAACACAAGCCCAACCTTAAGATTTTAACAGATGCTGACATGTGGACATGATGCACAAAAACAAGCAGGCAAGGTATACTGACCACCCAGTAAGCAGTGAGGGCTCCCTGTATGTAGCCTGTTAGCACGTCGGACGGATGGTGCCTGTAGTCTGAGATGCGGGTCAGACCTGTGTAGACTGCCAGCAGAACCAGAAAGAACTGTAGCGCCGGCTTCAGCAGCCGAGCCCCACGCCATGTCAACCGCGCCTGCAGGTAAAACTACATGACAAAAATGAACATGATGTTATTTTGTGCGTAGAACAATAGGGTCATCTCTTGTTACCATAAATAATGACCAAGATGTTTGACCTTATTCATTAATGGGTAATTTTGGGAAACTCTATCCTGCAGACTAGTATAGCCCCAAAGAATAGCTGAAATCTGAAATTAGAAGGGAATCTGAATGTAGGAAGGAATACCATACTATATCACATATATAAGTTCTCAAACAGGGGATGGAGCCTTTAGCTAAACTGCAGAAAGAAACAGGTTAATTATATTAGAGACTGGCTTTTAGTTCTAATTTTCTCTGTTTTCTGATCTACTCCCATTTTAAATAGCTCTTGATGCTATTTGTGCTAATGCAAACTCAACATTTGGTACATCCCCACAGTACTAATCAGTACAGACAGTGATGTCATACTCACCACTTGTGTATGTGTTAATTAGTAAGTACTGTACTAGTTATTTTGTGGTAACTTGATTGAATACAGTAAAATGCACCTACAGTAGTAAAACAAAAAGTCTACAGTGAAACAACAAAGGCCTTAAAACCAGATTTTAAGTCAGGGCCGCTCTCCAAGACATACAGTATTAGCAAACACATTTGCAATTAACTGAATTACCACAAACTTAATTGCCACATGGTGAATCTGGGGCCCTAGGGGGTCTCGGGCTCTGGAGCAGTTGCCCACTTTGCCCGGTTAGTGATCCAGCATTGGAACAGAAATACTGCCTAGCACTAGAAGAAGAACTGGACCCTGAGGGGGGTCGTTTATTTGTCACACGTGAAGTGACACACACACGTGTAGGCGGCAACGTCAATTGAAACACACACACACACATGCAGGAGCGTCCACCGATGAAATTCGATCTCTGCTTTTTTCCCATCCATGCCATCCTTCCTCCGGGGACAGCCTGGAGCAGTGGTCAGCCTTCAACGGCGACCGGGGACCAAGTCCAAGTGCTCGTACCCTGTCTTGGTCAGGGACAGGGCAGGAGAGCATCTGTTACTGTATATTTTTTGTATTGGGGTTCTTTTTTATGGAGGAAACCCATGTGAGCACGGGGAGAACATGCAAACTCCACACAGAAAGGCCCAGGAGATAGCCCACCTGTGCTTGAGAGAATCCCCAAGTTCCAACAGTCCCTATGTGGGAATCGAACCCACGACCTTCTTGCTGTGAGGCAGCAGTGCCAAGCACACCATGCCACCAAAGAATATATCAGGGGAGAGCGCGAATGCAGTCCCCCACTTCAAGAAATTATGCAGTCGAGATTCCAACATTTGGGGAATTCGCAGGGCTCAGCACAACTGAAGTGCGATGGCTTAGCCTCGCCCTGGGTGGACCACCTTCTTGATCATGGTATCTCTCCTGCCAGGCTAATTTATTGCAGTTGGTTCGGTCATTATTTAAATACTGGCTTTTATCTGAGAATTGATGGGATGCTTCATGTCTGTGAGTTTGGATATGCCTTGTTTTTCATCTTCCCTTTTTACGCACGCTGAATGTAAAGCAGCGCTGTCATGTCATAACATAACGAAGGGCAACAATTATCATGAACAAAGAAGCCAAGATTGCACACACAAAAGATGGCACACGCATTAATATGCTGTATGCACACATGTACATATGCAGCCACTTGTATAGACACGGATATAAATGCAGGACCTTGCACACACACACACACACACACACACACACACACAATAGAGGAGAGCAGTGAGGCAGTGAGGCGAGGTCACACTCCTCCCACAGCAGAACAAAGCTGTCTCTGTTTGTCCCATTTCTCCTTTCAGTCCTTCTCGTTCTCCCTCTCCTCTTTCATTCTCTCGCTTTCTGCTGCTAACTGGGCTGATGATGGGTCCCTGTTTCATTCATTCACTCTGCATTTTGTAGAGAGATGGTAATTGGAAATTGGAGAGATTTGTCAAATTGTGTTTGCCAGTGTTTGTGAGTGTGTGTGTGTGTGTGTGTTTGCCAGTGTTTGTGAGTGTGTGTGTGTGTGTGTGTTTGCCAGTGTTTGTGAGTGCGTGTGTGTGTGTGTTTGCCAGTGTTTGTGAGTGTGTGTGTGAGAAAATGTGTGAAAGAGATAAAGAGAAAGATAGAAATACTCACCGCTAAATAGAGCATTGTGTACATCGCAAAGGAAGCGTGGCCAGAGAAGAAGGACTTCCTAAAAAATCGGAGAAATATTATAATTTATATAATTCAGAATAACATTACATAACACACATGCACATACAAACACACACACACCTGGCCTCTTCCTCCAACCGGTGGTCAGGCTGGCGGCAGTTCACTGTTGCGACGTAGGTCCCAGGTGTGCAGTTAAGCGACGTATAGGTGACACCACACACTGACAGGAAGTGTGGTCGCAGCCGCCCAACACTCAGCTTGGCCATGTTGGTCAGCGATTGGCCGACACAGCAGCCGAACAGGAAGCAGCCCAGCTCTTTGTACAGGCAGGACACGTACAGGTTCCTAACAAAAGCCTTGGAGCTGACGCCTCTGAAACGAACCCGGTAACACTCCCCGAGGGCGATCTGGAGGTGGACACATAGTCAGAACCGTTATATTACATTCCACTCATGCTCCTCACGAGCTGGGACATGGTGTAAAATGAATAATGGGATAATCAGGACGATGAGTACTCACAGTGAGGCCCGTGATGATGACGCCACCAGCGATGAGTAATTCGTCTGGTATGGCCTCTTGGTGCAGATAAGGATAGGTGATGCTGGGGTCCCCGCACATGAAGCCCCTTCTGTAAGGAGTCACTGCCTTCAGCTCACACGCAAAGAAAGGGATGGAAGCTACACAGGAGGAGGAGGAAGATGAATGGAATTAGACCAAGAAGGATTTGATATCACAGCAATCCCCAATGGGAGTATTGATATTCCTCTTTGTGATGAGAAACTGGAGATGATGCGTTGGAGGAGAAAAGATGAGCAAAACTAGAGGATAAGAATGGACACTGGGGAGGACTCTGCAACCTAAAACACGCATGTCATACATATACTGTATGTCATACATACGTGCAGAAAAGGGCTGGGTATCATTTGAACATTTTCGACACCAGTGCCAAAATAACGATTCTGTACCAAAACCAAAATTATAATTTTTTTAAATAATCAACTTTAAGGAAACTAAATACGTATTTCTTCAATACACTTTTTAGCCGTGCTAGCGCCGTGGCTCTGGGGATGGTAATGTCGGTTGGTCGGTCGGTCCACCACTTTGGTCCAGACTGAAATATTTCAACAACTATCATACGGATAGCCATGAAATTTTGTACAGACATTCATGTTCCCCAGAGAATGAATCCTACTGACTTTGGTGATCCCCTGACTTTACCTCTAGCGCCACCATAAGGTTGACATTTATCGTTTTGAGTAAGTCTCAGCACATATTGGATGGATAGCCACGAGTATAGTACAGCCTCACAGAGCCGCTAACATGGCTGTAGACTCTTTTAACAAAATAAGCCAGACTTGTTAAATTTTAATGTTGTCTAAACACAAGCGGTCGTGCAAGAAAAAAATAGGGAAAAATAGCGAGTATTGTTTATTCCAGCTTTCAGTACGTGACAGTTTTTGTACCCCAAAAGCATTGATGTTCAATAACACCATAACACCATATTGCACCAGTGCAGATATGATGCCCTTGACTCTTTGTCCAGATGAAAGAAATAAGGTCTAAAATTAAAAAGAATGATGGAGGTAACAGAAATTCAAGGCTATAATAAAACTGACAGGGAATATGACATGGAGGGACTGAGGAACGGAGAGAAGGTCAAATGAGGAATAGTTTTAAGGGAAAATAAGGGTGGGAACCCTGAGTTTTTCTCTGGAGAACCTAACAAGTTAGACAACCATTAGGAATGTGAGGGTCTGGAAATAGAAGAGTAAAGCAGGCAGAGCTCAACAGAGACCCAGTTTCAACTGCGCATGTGTGTGTGTGCATTTCTGTTGATGAGGAGAGAAAGGAGGGTTGTTTGTGACTTCAGTTCAACTCTTCCCTACAAAACAAAGAGCAAATGCCGCAGCAGACCGGAGCCAGAACCAGCCTCACACTGTCTCTGTTTGTCTCTGGGTGTCCTCCCCTCTCTCTCCCTCTCTCTCCCTCTCTCTCTGTCTTGCATGCCTGCACACACACACTAGAGAGAGGGGAGAGAGAGCGAGAGACAGACGGAGAGAGAGAGAGAGAGAGAGAGAGAGAGAGAGAGACAGATACTTCTTGCATGGTTCCCTCCCTTCATGCACATGTCCAATCTGTTGTTAATACAGACTACCTCTCCGTCCAGCTTTTTCCAATTAGCCAACATTACATAACCACCCTCCTGTCACATATAGGGTCCATGGGAGGGAGGGTCAACAATTACACTCGTGCGTGCGCGCGCACACACACACACACACACACACACAGTGGATTGTGCATTTTTTTTATTTATACCAAATACAATTCCCCCTGGCCCGGCACTACCCTGAGAACTGGAGGTTGTCATGGAAACTGTAGAATTCTCTGGGCAATGCACGAACCAGCTGGCACGGAGAGCTCGAGAGATCGAGAGCGCGCATGAGTGGAAAAAAGAGAGCCAGGGATATGTGTAGATGGAGAGCGAACTTGAAAAACTTTCTTTCTTCTTCTTCTTTTTTCTCTCGTTCCTTCCTCTTTCTACTTACAAACCTGGTGTTAATTTGCTGCTCATATATTCTGCAGGCCCACATGCCTGAATGTAGCCACTGACTGTCTTTGTTGACTAAATAAAAAGGGATGAAAATAACGCGGAACAGATGCAACATGGTTGAAGTTAACCCTCACCAGAGATACCTTAAATAGGAAGGAATAACAACTTTAAAGGGAATTCACCTGTAACCTTCAAAGCAAAAAATAAATGGATATTATATGAAAAAATACGCAACTAATGATTACTTTCCTTGTCTAATAATCTGCCGATCATTTTCTCAATTAATCCGTTCATCATGTGGTCCATAAAATGCAAAAATCACAATTACATAACACACAGTGATGGTATCAGATTGCTTGTTTTGTCCAACCAACACTTCACAACTAAAGATATTCAAATTTATTGTCACATAAGACAATAAAGGTGCAGATCCTCACAATTGAGAAGCTGGAACCACAGAATATTTGGCATTTTTGATTAAAAAATGACCTAAACGGTTAATTGATTTCTGCAATCAACCAACTGATTATTCAAACTGTTTCAGCACTAACAAATGCATAAAGATACACATGAGCAAAAGAGGCCTATTTTGTAGAGTTAAGTCAGTGTAGATTCAATATTGGTTTACTGATTTAAGTATTTGCATTGTCTGCATATGCATACTCACATAGCTTATGTATGGATGGACAAAATAACAGAAACACCTTACAATATAATGCAGTCCATTGCAAACAATCGTCTAACACCACATGGCCTCAACACTGAACACAGAGTTGTATCAGCATCTCTTTGATACAATTATAAACAATCATAAACTTACAGATATGTTATGATGGCACTATTTTGTTGGAATGAATTATATTGTTGGCCTACAGGTGCTTTTGTGATACTTTCATCAACAAAGCACTAGGCCTACATACACAGCAATGCATTCAACAAGTGAAGTAACAGATTTTTTGCTGTAGAGTAAGCTATATGTGGATATTTACCAAGGAAGAGGCAGAGGAGGTCTAAGCCGACCAGAAGTTTTCTTTTGGATAAAGCCGGTCCAGTTATCTCTATGAGTTTCTTCCCGGTGCCGTTCTCCACCCCCACCCCTGCTCCGGCCAGGCTGCTCTTGTTGTCCGTTAGTTTGAGCTGGAGGTCCGGGCTGGAGACGGGCACACCGGCGCTCTGCGCCCCAAATTTATCCAACATGACGATTGGCTGCGGGTGGATGCTCGGAGTCAAAAACTTGTTGGCATCAGAAACTTGGGAGCGCCCTTGAACTACTCAGCGCTGCGGAGAGACTGTAAGTAAATCCACAAGTTGCCACAGTATTTAAGATGCTCCCCGCGGCACGTGTTGCTTCGCTGTCAAAGTAAGGTGTCTTTTTTACGCATTTCTAATTTCATCACAGGGTCTGCAGGGCTCGCCCTGACTCGTCCGTCACCCTGAAGCACCACGGTGGAGCGGAAATCTCCAGACTGGTTGCGAAACAGAGGCTTAGGGATAAGATCTCTCTCTCTCTTTCTCTTTCCCTCTCACTCCCTCTCTCTCCCAAACTCTCTCTGAAAATGCATCAGATGTGTGTCACGCGGTGACAGTGGTTTACTTTATGCTGCAATCTGTATGTCTCCATCACTGTGATTCACCTTTCACCTTCATTTCTTAAAATTCGACTTACAAGTAGCCCAAAGAAAAGTTTTATAGGCCTAATTGTTGAGTAACTCAAGGATTAGACAGTATTATACTGATCTTCTCATCTAAGCAATTGTCATAAATTCAATTAGTCAAAGGGATTTCTCACAACCCACAACTCAAAGTTGTTCTTATTAATGGCTTATAACTGATCTATAAAGTTTTAGTAAATGATTTATTAACCATTAAAGGAATTGTTAATCACTTATTCATTCTCTTGCTGAGAGTTAGGTGAAGCTACAGCCAGCAGCCAGTTAGCTTAGCTTAGCATAAAGACTGGAAACGGGGAAACAGCTAGCATGGCTCCGTCCACATGTAACAAAATCTGCCTACCAGCACCTCTAAAACTCACTAGTTGACACGTTATATCTGATTGGGGGGTTTTTATCGTACAAAACTGAATTGTAACAAACGTCAGGCTGTTGAGCTTTGTGTTGGGCACAGACTTCCTGGAGTCTCCACCGGTTGCCGGCAACTTAACCGTGACAGTGCCCAGCCATAAAGTAATAAAGCCATTAATAAAAGTACCCTGAGGGCAAACAAATTTACTTTGGACTGTTTTTGTTGTATCATTACTTCATAGTTACATTGCCATTACTTTTTTTGTGTCCCCCTCAAAAAAGGTAGAGCATCAAACAGTCAAGTATTGAAATTATATTGGGATTGAAGCATTAGTATATGGGTTAAATCAATCGTTAAATCATAATTTTTACTTACACTAATACTCACATTTACAGTATATATCCTATTTTTACCACCACTTTACTTGAGGGTCATGAACTAATATGTACATTAGGAAGTAGTAAGTGCCAATTAGCACAACAAAAAGGTGGCATTACAGTTTCCAACAAACTGTAAGCAAGTAGAAAACAAAGCAGAGGACACTTAACAGATCAGTCCTGTTCTGTTTTATTGCACACTGTATTGCCACCTGCTCACCTAGTTACGAGGTAGCTAAGATGAACTTGGGATGAGGAACGGAGGGAGCTCATTGTGGCCTTAAGTCCTACAAGGGAGGAAGATAATGAAGTGGGGGAGACCGGGGTTGGTTGTCTCACATCTTACAGTCATCATTCCTACAATAGAGGGAAGCTTAAGATCTTGGGTTCAAATGGGTATCTCTTCCATTCTTATAACTTATTTTAACATCAAGTTATTAACCATCAAAGACACTCTGACACATTGTGACAACCAACCCCATCATGGGGGTTGGTTGTCTCTATTAACAACGGGGTTTTAGTTAAAAAAAAATAAATTAAAAAAACATTTGTAACTTTTTCATTTTTTAAGCTAAAGACACAAAATAAGTTTTAAAATTAATCCCTATAATATTCATCACTGCCTTTGTATTTGTATATTTGTTTAAACCATGAATGTGAACTAAAACTACACTGTGTCTGTGTCTGAGAGAGAGAGTGAGCATGTGTGTAATTAAAAGAGAACATATGGACTATAACATGGATGTTTGCCATGCTGATTGTCTTTCTGAACTGATCTCTA
>LKNJ01001541.1:67298-88275 GCA_002120245.1 Maccullochella peelii | reverse complement strand
AGTATTTAATTAAACAGAATAATAAAAGTACAAACAATGAACAAGTGTAATAAGTAAAGATTAAGATGATTAAAAAGAGTGTACAAAGAATAAGGAGGATCACAGAAGTTAATCCATTTCAGCTAGAAAGGACAGAGCCTAGCACACATCAGCGTACAAAGAGTCTGACCCCGAAGGAGAGAAACCGTCACATACTTATAACATTGGAAAAACAACCAGGCAAGAGAGACATAATACTGTGGGACCTTGGTCTAAGTATCTGTCTCTTACTCTAGCAAACATCATATCCAAGCATCAGTACAAGACAACCTGTACTCTATCCTTCGAGGGATAGGTCAGGTTGCTCTACAAGATAAAATGTACCATAACATCAACATGTTAAACAAACCAACTATAATAGAGGAAAATGATGAAGCATGCAGCAAAATAATAAATGGTCATGAATGATAAATTTTGCCCTGACAGTTCACAGAACACACTGATATATAATAATAGAATATAGAATTGTAGTACCAGAAGCTGATGCAGACTAACCCTCTACATCAAAGTTAAAGCACTAACTACAAGCTATACTTATTCACATCAGCATCACTTCTAGTAGACTTTCAGAGGGTACTTCACTTAGTCTTTACACAAGACAACGCGACATTTTCTGAGTAACAAGAGCCACAATGGCAGCATCTTGCAGTAATAGGTTTCACACATGAAGAATAACAGCCCCGGGTAAGGAGGACATTTAGTGGCTCGCTAGTGTTTCAGCTAATAGAGGACTTCTGGGAGACTGAAGATTTAACAGATTACCATTTCTCACAGACTTCACAAAACACCACAGATGAGACCCATTACCAACAGCAAACACATAACTCATACAAGTTCAGCCAAGAGAATGAATGCTTGAAGTGCCAAACATATCTAATAAAAATATGACCAAACATAACAAAATTGTTTTGAAATAATTTATTCAGTTATACAAATACAAAACATCTCTCTCACTCAGTTATCATAAAATAGGTAGGTCTTGGCAGTGTTTGCCAAATAACTCTTGACGTCACTGTCCACTCCACAGAAACTGACAGCAGTTTGCCGGAAGTTACAATGCAGCTCAGTTCAGAGCAGATGTTTTAACCTACAGTATGTGAAGAGTAATTCCATTGCTACTTTTAAAAGAACTAAATCTGATTCAGTGAGGTTTCCATTTTTCAACAAGCAACAAACAGCTCACACATACGTGGAAAAATAATCCAGTTTCACGTAGCACTGCAGATCAAGGCCTTAAGTTACGTGAGAGTCGCTGTGACCACAGATGAATGTGTCAAATCTCATTTTGTTCAGATAGTAACAGAAGTGTCAGAGGAGTTTCTCAACATTTCCATATTCCGTTGGTATTCCTTGAGTTCCGTACACAACCTCACATTCTACAAAAGGAACTGACGATACGCTTGACAGAATGAAATGATTTATTAAAACTGATTTCTCTCAATCTCAAAAACACAAAAACTACACATAAAGGGGGAAAAACAGAGGACTGACAAACAATGAGGGGGGATTAAAAGCTTCATGTGAAGACATTTTCGCATGTCGTTTTGTCTTGTGCTTTGGCCTTTAAAAGGGAAAATGCATCACACTAGTAGCGTTTGGCTGGATGTACCCTTGAGAGCAACAGCTTAATTAAAAAGGTACACGTTTTGATTTGACCTAAAACCATAAAGAGGTGTTCTATTGTAGCTGATATAACTTTACTGAAAAGAAACAAAAAAGCTTTCTAAAGTCTCTTGTTCCATCTGTGCCCAAGCTAGGTCCTCGTTTTTTTTGCTGTAAAATGACAGCACATCTTCTCCTGCTATACTGATGTACTGGTCCAAAGTCTTTATTGCTGTCTGTAATTTGTAGCTCATTAAAATAAGACAGCTTCAGTTTATTTCAGCTCTCCCGGTGCTGTCGGGTGTCCTAGTTCAGCAGGCAGCCTGGGCTCTCCCTGCATCAGACCGATCCTCTGCCAAACAAAGAGAGGCTGACGGTGGTTCGATCGCACGCTGAAGATGTGGTGGGCCTTCAGACGAGCTCAAGTACCTGCGTGGAGAGAAAAGACAGACCCGTCATGGCATCTGCAGCTCGCTGTCACTGTCCAAGAGTTAAAGGGGAAACTAGAAAATTTTTCAAGATCCTTTCAGAGAGACTTTTTTCCTTGAGTGAGACTTTCTGTTTCTGGTTAAACAAAAAGCATCTTACTTTTTGACAAAACGGTCTGTAGGGATCCATAATGTTGTCAGACACTCAGAATAACAATCTGAGCCTGTCAGTGGCAAAAACAAGCACTTTTAGTGAACGTACTTTTCACGGGTGCAGTTGCCCCAAAGGATTATGTTGCAGCCATTGCAGCCCGTTCTTGGATGCCGGCGGAGGCGATCTACTGGACCAATTCCAAAACTTTTGGTAACTATTAGTCATTTAGACCCCAAAATATGTAAAAATAGGGCCCCGGTTTAAAAATACTGGAGTTTCTTTTGAGACAATAAGATGAACACTTTGATAGGTAACAATAAAAAAGGTATAAAAGGCCCGTTTTAACAAATGCTAATGCCACATGGAAGGACATTTTACGGCCAATAATACAGACTACGTATACTATGTGGACTGGACTGAACCCCCCCCCCAAAAAAATAGTTTCTCCACACAGTCAAAAATAACTTCTATATAATAGCTCCTGTTATTTTAGGCTACACAGTATAAGCCTGAAGGGCAGATACATTAAGACATTCTGAGACAATATAAACAGGTAGAGTTCACCCAGATAACAAAAATATATTCTTTCCCACTCATCCACATTACATATGGACTGTTTTCTATGTATTTTGACTGAACAAATGTCAAAGGCATTCCATTTAAATTACGGTTGTGCCTTTAAAAAGCAGGTTGTAGAAGATCTGAAAAGATGAGTCGATTAATTGATTACTGGCAACTGTGAATGAATTGTTGTCATTCAATGCTAGTTTTCTGTCAACTGACCAGTTGATTCAGCTCTAAGCATAACATAATAATCTGGCACCTGATGCTGTAATGTTTTATGTATAACTTTCAAAACACAAACCTTGATTGTTCCTTGACTGTTTGCAGCAATCAGTACATTTGACTCCTGAAAAACAAAGCATCATTAGTAAAACACAACAGTGTGAGCTGCTCGTGGCAGGATGAATGTGATCTTTTTCATAGCTAAAAACACGCTGTGCACTAACATGATCTGCTAATAAACCAGTTGGTGTAATCTTCCTTCTGGTACAGCATAACGTAAAATGAACAGCAACAGTATGATAACGAGGTGCACTCACTCCATCAGGCAGGGCTCTCCAGCAGACAGCGCTGACGAACTCATTGGTGTCGTCTTCCTTCTTGTCCTTGTCCAGGACGCTCTTCACTGTGTCAAACTTGAATGTCAACAGTGTCTTGGAAAGTCCTTTGTAGTATAGATACAGGGAGTTGTTTTCACTGCCTGTACAAGCACACACACACACAAAAACCACATAAAAGGTGATGATTTATTAAGATTATAATTGTTTGATTGGTATTTGTATAGTTTCAGGGAGCTGGGTGTTGTTATTGCTGCCTAGGGGAGTGAATAATAAAACAGTTTCAGATTTTGTCCTGGAATGGTGGGATTTTCTTGCAGTGGTGTCCCTGCATAGCTGATCAAGTATCAAGGAAATGCAGCATTACGGATTTATTTATTTATTTGCAACATGAGCTGCGTTTACATGGACCCTAATAATCAGAATAAAATGCCTCATGTGACCACCTGAATCAGAAGAGACTTTCAGAGATTTTCAATCTGGTTGAGAGGGGGGGTGTAAACCTTTGATAATCCGTTCAAGAGGAAAACATTAGCGCGCAATAACCATGTAAACGCTTTCTGCGCATGTTTGCCCCACGTGGGAGGAACATTAGGTGACATGAACGAGTTTCCAGGAGAAACAGAAACATGGCGGCAGCAAAACTAAACTGCTCTGTGACTGGTACAACTTTTTTGTTGGAGACCTTAAAAGATTTAAGGATTGTTGAACAAGGACAGAAAAAAAACAGCAGAACCACTGTGCGCATGTCAAAAGAGTTATATTCTGATTAAATATAACTCGCACATGTAAACGCACATCTTATCGGATCAATTTATTTAGCGTCCATGTAAACAGTTGGAATCTGAGTTTTCAATTGGGTTGAAGAAATATTGTCCATGTAACCGCAGCTAGTGTCAGTATAGGCATGTTGTTTTAGAATCAGTGCTTACCACAGGCAACATAGTCTCCGTTGGAAGCCAGGCCCACAAAGTTCTTTTCATTGATGTGACCCTTGAAGGAGCGCAGGCAGTGAGGTTTGTTGACGTTCCACAGCTTCAGCTGACTGTCTGTTGAACTGCCAATTAAAGGGTGTAAATACATAATGAGAAAAAAAAAAGAGAACTGTAGGGTACTTGGTCACATGACTTTGCTAAAACTGCGATTCACTAATCTGTGGTAGAACATCAACTGTCAGCCTGTAAATCTGAGGGTTTTTTGTGAAATCATGTCTCAGCCTACATATTTTTGTCAACAAGGCACATTATTATAAGCATACAGTATATAGTAAATGGTGTAAGAGTATCTTTGCAGAAGGAATATACATTGGAAATAAAAGGTGTTATTTATGACACTCTGGATTTCTTGTAATAATATTTATACACAAAAATATAATTTCAGTACTGCTAAAAAGAGGAAGTAAAGTAAAATTCAAGCACTTATGAATGCCAGGACAATAGATATGACAACAGGATTGTTCCATTTCAAAATTATGTTGAGTTAAATTATTATGTTGAAAATCAAGCATTTTTCAAGGAGTATATTCAAATTCAAGCATATTCCTAACCTTGAAAACATAATGGTTAAAATCAAGCATTTTCCAAACAAGACTTTGTACGAACCCTGTAAAAATAGGGTTAAACTGACTTACGCAGAAACAATTTCCTCTCCGTTGACAAATTTGGCGTAGGACACTGCCTTCCTGTGGCCTTTGAACACCATGATTGGCTGCTTAGTGTTGCGTAGGTCATAGTAGTGGACACAGTGGTCTGCAAGCAAAAATGGTATGGACTCAGATGGGAGGCGCGAGAGAACACTCAAGAAGAGCGGGGGGAAAGTGTCAGTCATATCCAGTAACCACCAAGGCAGACAGCCATGGTGAAATGATGGTGAAAAGCCTTTGTTGTTTTCTGAAGTGTGTGTTTCTCCATCAGTTCTGTTTTTGAATGAACACTACGCCTGCTGGCTCCAATTCCAGCGTCCTAGCTTACTCCAGCCAGTAAACCAATAACTTCAAGGTCAAGGAAGGGTTTGCTTTTCCAGGCTTAGTGGACTTGGACCATAGAGACACAGGGAATGGGGTAAATAAGCCAGGGTAATTCACCACTGGATAACACAGAGTTCCTGTGTGCCTATGTTCACCCAACGTTAGGTACTTGAAGGATTGTTCTTGTGTACAAGAGAATTCTTATATCTCCATTGGGAGAGTAATAAATTACATTTTCAGAAGTTTGTCTGGACCACCAGAGTCTGTGTGACCACAAAAGAAATTTAGTAGTCTACAAGGAAAAACTGCAGTGGTGTGTGAGGTGTATGCTCTCTGTCAGAGTGCAACAATAATAATACATCACAATGAGAGAAAAACAAGTTTCTTTGCCTGTGATTTTGAAGAGAGAGACATTCTCATCTCTTTTCCCCCCATTTATGGACTTTTAACATCTGAAATAAACTGAACTGACTGGAAGGCCTGCATACACACGTTAGGGATTTTAAAGTGTATTCATACAAAACATGCAGGTGATATGTAGGCTAGACAGCTGCACAGAAAAAAAATACTTTTGGACATAACATTTACAATAATCTTTTAAAATAATTACATGTTTGCATCAATGATTTTGTCCTCTACCAACATTAACTTTACAGCACGAAGACAAAAGATATTGGACACTCACAACCTAAAGCCAACCCTGATCTTACCTGCACAGCCAAAGGCCAGATGATACCTGGAGGTTGGACTGAATTTAACACAGCAGACGTTGGCTTTGGCCTCGATGCTGGCCACTGAGTTGTCAAGATTGGTTGACCATAGCTTCACTGAAACACAAAAAAAACAGACATGAGAACATTTCAAAAGTAGGGTGTAACAGAAGCTGGAAAGGTAGAAGATGATTTATGTCAGAAATAGGATTCTTCTGTTGTTACCTTTAGCATCATCAGAACCAGAAGCTAACAGCTTGGGGTCCATCAGATTGAAGTCAACACTCCAACACCGTTTTTCATGTTCCTGGAAAGAAAGCAGAGGAAACCTTAAAAAGGAGTCACAAGACAAATATTATTGATAGTTTAAACCAAGCGATCCACGTAGTGAAACATTTAAGTTACCAGTATTGATCATTCTAAGTATGGAACTAGACCCCTTATCACGAAAAAGTGATGCTTTAAGACTAAGTATCATACCTGGTAGACTTTGGACCTCTGGCCAGTGAATCCGTCCCACAGGATGACAGTACCCTCATAGTCACTGCTGGCCAGAAGGTTCTTGTGATAGCTGCTCCAGCTGATACAGCTACAACAAACAAGGTTGGGATCACTTTCACTTTAAGATCCAAGTTCACAATTGGTCACATTCTTAATAAGTGCTTTATTCACCATTTCTTTTGACACAGGCCTTGGTTTCTAGAATGATTTTGATAATGTTTTTACAAATCTATGCCGCTAGAAAGAGCATTTTATGAATCATGAGTTTGATTTATACAGACCTGCTCAACACTACAGGTCACCCCCCGGTGAAACATGAATGTGGGTACATGCTTTTCCTCCTTAAGGCCAGTTCAGACAAAAGATTGGCAACGACACGAGTTGAAACTTGCAACTGCTTGCAATGCACTGGCCTGTAACATTCTGAAACCGGCCAGTTTACATCATAGTCTGTATATAAAGATGGACGACACGTCACTTCCTCCTACTGTACAAAAATGATGCCATAATATCCCAAATACGGGAGCTGCCATCTTCATCTTACATCTTAATTTGGAGCCAGAGTCTGCGCAGTACTGGTGTCGAGATACCGCCCACACACCTGCCCGAATCAATTGTGAGCACGCTCACAGTTGTCAATCATGACGTCACACCCCCTTTTATAGCATCTTTTAACTAATTAAAACCAAACTTATCAGAAAGATGAACCCTTGAACAAACATCAGCGTGATAAGAACTACCTAAAATGACAGAAACCATCTTTGGGAAAAATGTATGTTTGTTTGTATGTTTGTGCTTTTGGGGAGCTGTCATGTCATCCATCTATATATACAGTCTATGGTTTACACCAATGTGATTAGACGGGACAGTGTATCGTTTCCATAGCAACGACTCTCTACACTTCCGTTCTAACTGCCGGCTTTTAAGACTTTTTTTTGTAGCTGGATATCGCATTTGTAGCATCTTAAAATATGAATGAGCATAGTGATAGTGAGTTAATTGCTACAGATACATTTCTAGTATTGATGAAACGGCGAAAACATAAAAAAAACGAGGGTCAAGATGACTTTGCAACGAGCCGACTGGCTGTTGAAAGAGGTGACGTGCCTTACGTTCTAAAACCAACCACTGATGACTTGACAAGTTAAGTCTCAGGTGACGCCATCAGCCGGCTTGAGTTGAGCTGAGACGGGCCAGATCACACCGCTGCAACTTTTCCCTGTGATGTTATAAAACGGTTTCGTCTCATCGCGAATCTTTGGTCTGAACTGGCCTTTAGTGCTATTATGGGCAGTCATGTAATGTCTGATGAAATGAAGAAACCAGTTGGTATAGGGTCAGCAGATTTTGCCTTCCATCATCATCTTCAATGAACGTGTGTACAAACAAGGAGATGAGAAGCGCTGCAAACACTGCAATGTAGGACCTGAAAGATGCCTACACATGCCCGCTCCTCTGGGAAGAAATGATTCCCCCTACCTGATTTTAGAATTGCAGGTCATCTCATTAACAGGGTAGTGGATGTCCACTGCATCCTGGATCACTGTGCCGTACTCAAACACCTTGATCTTCTTGGTAACACCAGCGATGGCAAAGTAGTCACAGTCACGGTCAAACTCAATACTGAAACACGTGAGAATAGATAGGTAGTCACTGATAGGTAGTGGGTTGAAAAAGAGAATACTGACAGAAAACGTTTCTATGCCACTACTCATTACAATGGATAGTAACAGGAAAAACATCATAAAGGCAGCCAGTTCTATACAAAATGATAATAGTCACACACCAACCCTTCAAAGACGAATGCCACAAAGTGTATAAGACCAATATGCAAGTTCAATCTTTTCCTTTTTGTACCTGGAGACAATACTGGAGCCGTTATAGAGGTCACTGGCGTACGAGAGGGTGGCGAGCGGCCGAACAGAGTTGTAGCGGGTGAACTTAGACAGGCACTCCATGAAATCATCCAGCTGGTTCAGGTTCCTGCCTTCGTCTGAACACAACAGACACACACTATTAAAATACCGTTCACAAGGATCAATGGGGACATGAACTATATACGGAAAATACAGAGTGGAAATATAACCACACTGAATGTTGAAGGAGCTTCATATCACATTTTAACAGAAATTCATTCTTATCGCATTGATATAATAAACAAAAACAAAGAACATTTTGTACTGGGTGCCACCATGCCGGGTTTCTATGGAAACCTGAGGCACCAAAGAGAATGATGATGTCAATCTTACAATGCAAAGAGTCCAGACTTTTCATTAGAAGTTTGAAGAACAGTTTATGGTAAATCTGGTCTTCATTTTCAGGAATAGCAACTTTAGCAATAATACTGAGGTGAAGCAGACACTACCATCCAAGCCCCCAGGAAGTGCAGCAGGCTTTGAAGCCAATTTGACATAGTGGCCAAAGCGTGTAATTACAACTTCTGGGTCCGTCACGCGATGCAGACCGGCCCTTTCAAGACTTTGGCTTCATGCGTTACTGAGCAACTTTCATGAGGAACAAGGCCCCTCCTCCGACACTGTATCCAGTTCTCTTTATACCTCCATGATTAGTACCTGTGATGTGTGACATTTTGTTGGAGAAGTAGCACTGCTCCAGATCCTCAAAGTGAGCCGTCAGCCTCTTCCTCCTTGATGCCAGGGTGCTGTTGTACCAGGTCTGTCTCTTGCCCTGGCAAAATAAGTTAAGAGTACAGTCAAGTCAGTGCTAAACTCAACTGACATTTTTTTTAAAAATAACTGAGGGACTTTTTCCTCATATTCCTCTGGAGGCAAAACCAAGGGCCTGCATCCATATTATAAAAACTTTCAAATAAGGGATATGCAAATTAATTAGACCTGCAATGATTAGTCAATTAATTGATTATTTGAACATTAGTTGTTAGTTGCAGCCCTAACATGAATACTTTATGAGATTACAAGTCAAGTATAATCCAACAAGGTCATGAAAATAACAGACGTGACTCTCAAAGAGGGTTACAAACTGATTTAAAAGCAATCAGCCAAACAGGCATGTGTGTTTCTCTGACTTACCTGGGTTGTTCCACCAAATCCTGGAGGCTGGCTGTAGTCTGGTGGATCAATAATACTACTGCAGCTACTCAACAAACAAACAAACAAACAAATAAAGGCACACTATACAGTAATACAGGAGCCCATAACATCTTGACTATATGTATGTGCTTTGCTATTAGCCAAGTAGCTCCTTCATAAAACATTTTCATCAGTAAGGACCACCTTTGCAGAGAATGGGTTTCTGTTTTAGTAAACAAAGACGCCTAATGTGGTTGGCTGTGCTGTCATGATGATGGACTCATTTGCTGAAATTATATATGTATGTATAATTTGTTAGAACACAAAGGTTGGCGGTACCTGGGTGCTGGTGAGGGAGCCTCGACATTAGGCACTGTACACTCTGCCTCCATCATTGGAGAGTACAGCCCGCTCATTTCCTGGAAAATTACACAGAAATAACATGTTTGTCTGTCTATCTCAAGCTGTGACGCTCCAGTTGTTGCCATTTCACAATATGATTTCATAATCCTGTGTACTGCTCCTCCACCTTTCCATTCAGAGCATGGTGCAAAATACAACAAACATCCACCAATTTGCGGATATGGAGGGGATTCTCTTGGAAAAATCTGGTCCGTTTTCTTACTCATGCCCAAGGCAGGGTTCGTACAGAGTAAAACTCAAGCACTTTCAAGGTACCTAAACCAAAAATGTAAATGAAATGGAAAAAAGAACGTACTGTGAATGAGGGTTTGGTAACACGTGCAGGAGGGTGATAGGTTCTCTGTTACTTTACCTCAACACGCTTAATGTCCTCTTCAAGAAAGCTGAGCTCTTTCTGTAGTTGCTCCAGTTGCTGTTGACAGAGCCAGAAACACATAAATATTTATTAAAAACTACTTCATGACATACTTTCTTTTTTTTCTTTTACAACGTTCTCTATTCTTTGTGTTACTGTGTTTTATTTGTACAAAGTTGAGTTTTCCCCAATACATAAACATTTCATATTTTCACTTATTCTTGAAAATTGCACTGTGTTCCCAACAGACCAGTCTTAGTTCAGCAGTACAATTCTAATATTATGAACATAAAAACAACAGCACCTCTCTCTTGTTTCTCCTGGCTTCTTTAAGGAACTCCATGAGGATCTGTCTCTGAGCTGCTTGGGATTCCTAGTGGAGAGACAGACATCATACGTAACCTCACACAACTGCAAGTGAAGCCACAGAATGCCTTTGCTTATCCTCTAAAGAGAGAATCAGATCATTTACAACAATTTGTAGTCGCCAACGGGGAAAAACATGTGGAACACTAACGCTCTGGTCCCTCTACATGTTCATTCTATTTCTAACCAATTTCTTTTGCTAAGAACAGTAAAACATAGAAAACTAATTATAAATAAGATTTATTCTCTCAAATCGTACACATTCCTAGGTTTTGACATACACACTAATTTCTTCTTCAATTATACTTCCCAGGTGTGGAAATAAAAAATTACATTTACTGTAACAAAGTTGTTTTTTGTGTGCTTGTACTTTTTAAAGTAAAAATCTGTAATTTTTAAAGTATTCTTTATTTCAAGTATTGTACTTCAAACATTTCAGGTCGCATCCGTGACAGAGTAAAAACAAAAGTCACATCAGAAACTCGTGATAAACTGTGTGAGAATGGAACAGAAGAAAGGCCTAGCAATTTGTGAACAAGGTTGCATTTACCTCAATTCATCACTGATTTAATGCACCACCCGGTGAACACGGCCCAAAGTGACCCAAATCGAACACACCCACAATGTTGCGTGACCCACAGGTGCATACTGGTTCTGGCTAAACATGCTCATGGTGGATATTCCAGCAGTGACTTATAAGGGCGTTTTCACGCCTAACCTGCGGTTTGTTTGTTCAGGTGTGAACACAGTAATCACACTCGGGTGCGGACCCAAAGACCAGGTGTACTCCACAAGTTTAAGCTAAACTGCTCCTGTAGCCAGGTGTGCTTTGCATTCTGGGATGCGGCCGAGCACGCAACAGTTTCTAGTAGTAGCAGCAAGCCGGAGATCAAACCAGCAATGTTTCTCTCACAGAAATATGCACTAGTCCAGAACACAGGACCTTCTGCCTTTATTTACTTTATGCTCCCGCCACAGACACATCTGACCAATAAGCGGAGTGAACGTTTGTAGTGATGCATTTTAGTTTGCTTGGATTTTTATCTGTGTGAAAAGAAGCTGAACCGGGGGAAAATGCTCCAAGTTCCAAAACTCATCAACTTTTTCGGACCAGAGAAAACCTGAACTATAGGTGTGAAAACGCCCTAAGTTAACTAAGAAACTTGTGGTGAGGTGTGCCCAAGCTTTCTGCTGTTTTTGACTGTTAACACAGTCCCCGTCACATTTGTGACTGCAGAGCAGTCATTCAGCTCAAAGTGTTTGAAATCTATTTGAGGAGCGCAGCAGGACAGGAGGCGCTGAGTAAACTGGTTATAATCCTGTACAACGTTTAACGTACAGCAGATTGTGGAGGACTACAATACAACATATTGTACAACAACAAAGTCACTGATGGGCTGTAACTCACTCTCCAGAGGCAAATGTCAACAACCACCGTGTTGCCTAGCAGAGTATCATTTTTGTGTGTGTGTGTGTGTGTGCGAACTACACGGTGTGAAAAGAACTGTGCACGCCCTCTGTTTTTTGTTTTCTTTAATATGTGTGTTTGTGGGCTGCAGCCGCTATGGAGTTTATATTGTCTATACATCTCTGTATTGTCTGTCTTAGTGATGCTTCATTCTGCTATTAAAGTATCTAATTTATGCAGCTTAATAATGTTTATGGCACCCAACATGGTGTCTATAGCTCTAAAAATGAAACGCAGTAACGTTTACAGACAGAAGTACATTTTTACAGTAAGTCATTTTACTTCTCCTTGAGTAAAATGTATTCAAAGTTAGAGTACTTTTACTGGAATAAAATATCCTAGTACTCATTCCATCCCTGGTACTTCCACTCACACTGGCATTGCAAACTAAACGTTGTGAAGAAAAGAATGATCAAAATGAGGCAGAGATTATTAGGAGCAAGTATGTTATTCATTTCAACTACAGGAAACAATCCTAAACCCAAGGGTTTATGGGTGTTGGAAGACAATTTTTGACAACTGTGGCTAGAAGTTTCTCATGCTTCAAATGTCTTGCATAACAAAATGAACCGAGACCAGTATGGGGCTTTTTTCCTCTCTTTATTCAAGAGCATGCTCTTTCAATTTCAGAGCATGACTTATTGATTTCACGTTCAGATTTTGTAATGCTCTCCCTCAAAACCCTGCTCTTGCACTCAAACAGCCCCTGCTTGCGCTTAGATTTGCTCTGCTTCTGCTCAAACTGTATGCTTGCACTCAGACATATTGTTGCTTGCACAGATTTCCTGCGCTCCAGCTCCAGCCCTTGTCCTCGCACTCAGGCTGCTTCTGTACGCTTGTGAAACGTTCATATTTCTGCTCTGCTCTCTTGATTCTTTTTGTGCAACCCTCTCAATTTCCTAACCAGTAGAAAGAACCAATTGAACCAAGTGTAGTGCTGACCAATGAAATGATCCCTGCCTCTTGCAGGCGCATTCGCTTTACTTCTTAGGTGTGAGGCAACTCAATTTCAAACACTGGTTAGGATTTGAACACTAAGAGAGTGCTGATGTGACAGAATATAAGTCAACAGAATAGGCTGTGGCTCCTACTTCTCTTTTCCTGTGACTTGTTTTCGTATCACATGGATTATCAAAAACAAGACAAAAGGGGATGTTCCAAGTTATTCTGACAGAGTGATGTGCACCAGGTTTTACTGCATTTACTCAGTGTCTGTGTAATCCAGGAAACACACATACCCTCCGCCACAAGGACCATGTCAAGCATTACTGAATAATGCCATTCATATGACTCACTCCTGTCTATGCCACTGGAGCTGAGGTGGAGCAGGTGAACAGTTTTAGGTAGTTTTAGGGTTTAGACATCACACATCTCTATGCTGGTAAAGAAAACTCAGAAACAACTTAAGGAATCTTAAGACGGCAACATTCCCGTGCCAAGTTCTTGTTAACTTTTACAGAGGAGCAACAGATAGCATTCTGAGTGGAAACATTACAAACTGGCATGGGATGTGCACGTCCCAGGACCAGAGGGCTCTGCAGCGGGTGATTAAAACCACCCAGAACATCATGGGTACCCACCTACTGAACATCAGTGATATTGGAGAGGTGAGGTGCCTGGGCAGACGCCAAAGGATACTAAAAGACAATACCCACTCCGGCCACAGCCTGTTCACCCCGCTGCCACCTGGCAAGCGATACAGAAGTATTCGCTGCCGTACCACCAGACTACAGCTCAGCTTCTTTACTCAGGCTGTGAGACTCTTCAATTCATCCTCTGCACTCCACCATAAATAATAGTACTACAGCTTGTATTTCGTTGTACAACACTGTGTTGTACAACGATAAATAAACGAACCTTGAAGAACTCTTGACTCTTTCAACACAGCCTGAAGCATCTCCTTGCGGAAAAATGACAACTGATGGAAGATGTAATTCCAAGATATGTCAATGCTCATGCTGTCCTCTCTCAACCACATTCACAGAACAAACTCTGCCGTTGATGATTCCAATCATCAGTCAAAAGCCCCCGAGCTGAATCACATTTTATCAGTCGAATGCCTGCACTTTTTTTAAGCTGCACCATTGTACAGAGAGCAATGCAACAACATAACAACACATGGCAGGCTATAAACTTTGCCAAACTGAGTCTTCTTGTCTCAAAATGAACCAACTAGAAAACTGTGATGGAAAAGCAGAAGAGTGATGGAAACGGAGCTCAGCGTGACGCACAACAGAGCAACTAAACCACCTACGTCTGAAAAGTATACTGTATGTCCACTGTATAAAAACTAGTATAGTGCCTGCTGTCATGCTCAGGAAGTGATGATGTAACTCTGATTTTATGAAATTCCTTTTTTGTCCTTCAAGAAAAAAATGTGGAGACTCTTTATCTTTTATATTATTGAATATATTCTCATTTCTTATTGTCAAGATAAACGGTTATGGTCCAAAACGTATCCTGTGCAGGTGGCATGCAGCAGACTAAAACCCAGGACCTTCTTGATGTGAGGCGACAGTTCTAACCACTGATTCCAGGGTTTCTGCAGTGTTCACCAAATTATATTTAAGATTTTTAAAGACCTTTTAATACCACATAGAATGCTGGAAACCTGGAAAACCAGTAGGGACAATAAGACCCACAATTTATTAAGAACATGAATGTTATATTACATTTGTCAGTACTTCCCAGTTGTATATAACAATAACGAATTATCGAAGTAATATAATTAATCAATTATCCATTATCTTTAACGCGTATCCTTTGAGGGTCGCGGGGGCCTGGAGCCAATCCCAGCTGATGAAAATTTAAGGAAGGATTAACCAAATACAAAATAATGACTTGGTTTTTGCTACAATTGACACTTGCCCATGATGAGCTTAGCATCAGTAGCAACAGTGTTTGCTACAGGTCTGATGCTGACTGAAACTCCACGAAAAGGACTGAACAGCCTCCTGCATGCACAACCCACTGTGTTGCACCAGTGAGACTGTCTACTGCAGGCAAGACGTTTAAATATCTTTTTCTTTAGGGAACTGAATTAAATGCTTTTCAAGACCTGCAGAAACCCTGGATTCACTATGCCAGTGTAACCTACTACCATTAATCTGTCATAATGATGTGGTCAAACTTAACTCTCGTGCATGGTTAACCCCCATCAATTTGTGTGAATTCTGTATCTTCTTCCTTTAACAGGCCATGAGTCATCACTCATAATTATGCCACTTATCGTGGAATATTGTCCAGCCCTATGTGAATCTAAGCAGCCAAAATGCAGATGCAAAATGCAAAGAAGGGTTGGCACCAAAGAAAGTTAAATGCATGCCTGATCACCCTTAGAACCCTCATTTACCGCCTCCAGCTGCTTCTTCTTCTGGACCAGGAGCTCCAGCATCAGATTGACATTTGCCAGGTCCAAGTTCTCCTGGTCAGGAGTCAACACGTCCTGGAACACCTGCCACCTAGACCCATTCTGGAGGTCAGAGACAGAGACTGATGATCAGTTACAAGCAACATACTTGTCAAGCAATGTGAGAGTTAAAATAAATAAGCGTGTGACTTTTACGAGATTCACAGAAAGAGAGAAACAAATTAGTTTACAGTATGAATGTGTTGTACTTACAGGATGATCTAATTTTAGTCTCTTCTCCTCTGACCTTTGTTTCTGTTTGAGGATCAGTTCATTCACTGGAACATGGGGGGAGAAGGGGAGGTGGTGTGGAAGGGGTGAGGTGGAAAAGCTACATAAGTACACAACCAGATTGCGACAGTAAAGCAATGATACTTGTGGTGAGTCAGTTAAGTTGTGGTAAATAAAATAGAGACAGCAGTGATATCACTAGGGCTGCAACTAATGATTATTTTCATTAGCGATTAATCGGGCAATTAATCTATAAATCTATAAAATGTCAAAAAAATTGTGAAAAATGCTCATCACAGTTTCCCAGAGCCCAAAATGATATCTTGAAATTGCTTCTTTTCTCCAACCAACAGTCAAAAACCCAAAGACTCTTCATTTACTGTCATAAACGACAAAGAAAAGCAGCAAATCCTCACATTTAAGAAGCTGGAACCAGCAAATGTTCGACATTGTTACTTGAAAAATGACTGAAATGATTAATCAATTATTAATCAATTATCAAACAAGTTTTCTTTTGCTCGACTAATCGATTACTCGACTAATTGTTGCAACTCTTGATATCACTACACCAGATTCATTACCATGATGGCTAACACATACAGTAGACTTTCATAGCACTTTATAAGTGAACTTTCACTGGAGTATGTCCTGTTCAGGATGTGAGAACAAGCAGCATAACATGTATTTGATGAAATATTTCTCACTGACACGTTTAAGTCCAGATGACACAAGGAGTGTTCATACTTTTGCTGACCCTCATTATAATTTCATTTTAATCTTAAATTAAAAATTAAAGAAGGTCATTAATTTACACAATCTTCCTTTTACTTCACTGTAACAAACAATTTATAAATGTCAAACCAAAAAACGTCAAATTATTTCATTTTAAGATCATTATGTTCTTGGCCATATGAGCCCTTGACCTATGAGATAACTGTGTCTTGACATGCAAATATGTACATTCATAGGACCAATGCTGTGACAACGCTTCCATTTCAGAACTGTTTTCTGATTATTAGTGAAGGCAGAAAAGAATATTGAGCAACGCCTTAGACAAAAAGACCTTAACCTTCTGATTTAAAATACCTACCAAGAAAGTTTGGGTAAAGCTGATCCACGTTATCGACAATATAGTTACACTTGGGACATCTGTTGCTGTCCTCCAGACTCTGGCGGATACACTTAAAACTGGAGGAGGGAGAAACAACTGAATTACTGTGGAGATAACTGAAAACAGTACAAGGAAATGAGGACAAAAGAACACTGTTGCAGTGTGAGGTGCTATTAATTTAGTTACACCATACCTAACTGTGCTGAAATGTCCTCGTAAAGCCATGCTAAGAACAGACAAGATTGACTTCTCTATTCTCATGTTGCTTTTGTTTAAATCATTACAGTTGTGTGTATAAACCAGTTCCCTGTTTGACATTTGCACACACACACAGTGTGATCGTTCATGCCAAAAGTTTTGCTACAAATACTATGAAGTAATTTGCAAGAGCAAAACAGTGGCTTTTAGATTTCTTTTGGTTTGCTTTAGTGGAAAACTATAAACCAAAAGTTTTTTCTTTCTATAGTGTAAACTGTTTGTTTAGGAGAACGGCTGGACAGGTGGAGGAGAAGAAATATGTGTCTTCTTCCGTCCCTAACTGTAAGCATCATTACATGAAATGTGCATGATTATTTTTATTGGCCAAAGTCTTTTACAATCTGGTATTATGCATCTCTGCTGGGCGTTTAAACAGCTCATCAACGAACGTCATATAACTTGCTGTGAACTATCCCACTGAGCAGCTACAACTGAACACTTACCAAAAACTGTGCCCACACTTTGTCATGTGTGCCTCTTCTATCATTTCGAAGCAAATGGGACTGGAAAAGTAGACAAAAAGCCGTGTTAAGTGCATGTCAAAATTTTGCTTTCAAAGTTTTGAAACACTCACAATAAACATCCAACTATTATCGACAGAGAATAACATTTTCCAAAAGCGGTCTTTCGCGGTCACTCCAGAGAAAACTAACCAAACAAAATCGTTGCTTTTATCTTCGTATGAATTTAAGAGGCCGTTGTAAAGGGGTGTTTGGTGGAGGGATTTCTTCCTGCTGCCTGGGGACGCAGAGGGTCTGCTCAGAGAAGCAAAACCGCCCCGGGACGACGGCACGGCGGCCAAAGTTGACACCGACAAGCCACCCTCGCCGGCTGCTGCCAAGGTCCGGGAGGGTACAACATTTCCAGAATTGTTACCATTACTTGTTACGGCGTTGCTCCCACCGCCTCCTGTGCTGCTGCTGCTGCTGCTGCTGCTACTACTTGTGCTGGGCACTGAACTCGCCCCGCCAGCGATTTGCTGTGGCCGGTTGCCTGACATCATGCAAGGCCGACTAGAAACTCCCCAAAATCCGCTGCGTTGCCGTTCAAAGCATTCGGACAGTGCTGCTATTTGGCTACTTTAGCAGGTTGACTAGCTAGCTAACTTGCGTATGTGCTAGCATCCTGGGAGAAAGCAACAGTGGCCAAACACCCAGCGTATTTAAACTTGTCCGTTGGCGTCTGTCTCACTTTTGTCAGTGACTGCGTATTCGAAAATCCCTGTAATATAAAGGACAAAAGGGCATGGGCATTGAAAACGGACAATAAAACAACCACAACTGCGTTGTCCGGGAGATTAGCCGGCTAGCTACTGTTAGCTACGGAGAGGAATCTCTTGAGTTTCCTCGATTACCCAGGTACCCAGTGTGCTCCCGTCATTCTACTACCGCCCCCTAGCGAGAAGGAGTTTAACTGCACTGATGGAAATGTACCACAGCTGTCAATTTGGCTTTTATTATGTGATTTTAAGTCACTAGTTTTTAAATTTTAATGAACTCTATGGCAATTTTTAGGCTGTATTTTTGGTGTTTTTGTACTGGATTACATTATATTTTAAGGCCGTTTTAGTGTTTTATTTCTTCCTCCTCCATTCATGTAACTGAACTGAATAATGACATCTTGAGCGGGGAAGTTCATTCTTGACCTTGGAAACAGTATGTGTGACGGATTTATCCACTTAACAGCTTTTTCTGAGCTTTCAACCCCATCTGCATCTGATGCTGCTAAAATCAAATAAATTGACTTTTGACTTATTTTTTCACAGATAATGAATCCAATGAACCAAAACACACAAACATGTAAACCAGTAGTCTCGACAAAATCATTTCAAGTAAGGAAGCTTATATTGAAGGCATTTTGCATTGCACGTGTCTATTTTTCTGATCACTCAGTGTATACGCTAGCACAATAGTTTTAGACTTAAACCAAATTCATATCCATGTTCACTTTCTTTCCTTGTGCATGCTAAATAATTCCCTCTCGTTGCACTGAAATTCACAGTTGAAACTCGGGATAAACAACAACAGCAACAGCCAAAGCAAAACTGTATAAAGCTGTACTTCTGTGGAATCTGATCATAATGTTGCATTAAATTAAAGCAAATTAAGGGCTAAAAGAGGTTAAAAATGAGTCCCCTCAGAAAATTATAGAAACATTATGATTACACCTCAGGAGATCAAATGTACCTTAAAGCATATTGAGCACCACAGACACACAGGTTCCTTTTGGAATATTCTAGGAATATTATAATTATTTCAGTCTACCACAGAAATACAGAGTATCTCCTCATGTTTGTCTTTTTTTTCAGATGATATTGCCTTTACATCAAAAACAAGCAGGTCCAAGCACATCCACAAAGTGCAGCCAGCGGCTGAGCCAAGAAAAACAGTGTCATGTCATCCAAGCATCCACCTGCAGCTTTGCAAATAAAACCTAAGGAGCGCTAACGTATTCACGCTCACAGTCTGCTACTTGCTTTTCCATTTTTACCCCCACGTGGGCAAACAAGGGGTCCTCCACGTAGTCACGCACAACATGGATTTTCCCATGTTTTTGTTTGCGGAAGAATTTTATATGTATCATTATGGAGCTCAGTTAGGATGTGTAATAAGTTTTCAGCAAGAGGAAAATTACTGGATACATCGAAGAGTAAATTCATTTCCCTGAAATGGACCACCGTGTACAGTAAAATGTCTTTCTCTGTGCCGCATATATAGGTCAGTCATGCTGGGTTCAGTTGAATGTGTGACTCAAGTCAGTGTGCTAATATCAAGAATACTCAATATGTATGCAATTTTCAGTCTAATTGCATTAAACACATTACAATATGTCAAAATATGGATATGTATAGCTACAAATGGGGAAATATATGGGTTTTTTTACATTTTGACACTACTTTCCAAATCTTTAAATATGACTACAGAGATGACATACAGTGCATATTGATAGGAGAGATCGGAAACAAAAGAAAGACAATAAAAAGATAAAAATGTGCAAATTTGCACGTAATGTCAGACACAAATATCAGTTTTAGCTCATAACTTCCTCGCACCTTAAACACTCTGCACATGCAACAACTGACTCTGAATGAGATCCTTTGAGCCAAACACCTGCAGTACTGTATATACACCGTGTTGCATTTGTCCCCCTCAACCCCTCTCCCTCCCCCCTTTCTATTTTATACCAGCGGTGGTGAAAAGCTTGCCTTCTTTCTTTCTCCCCTTTTCTTCTTTCTTCCCCTCCTCATTTGTCCTGCACATCAGCCTGGATTTTCTCCTATTGGGTCCCCCCTCTTTTGCATGAGGAACCAGGTTGTGTGTGTGTGTGTGTTTGGGGAATGTGTGGTGGTGGCGGGGTGGAGTCGGAGGGTCAGCAGTGTTGGTGTGTTAGTTGGAGGTTAGTGAGCTGCAGAGAGGTAAGAGAGAAAGAGTGAGTGACACGGAGAAAATAATGAGGTTGTGTGGAGAGAGTGAGTGAGTGAGGAAAAGTGTGTGTGTGCGTGTGTGTGTGTGTGAAAGCGAGAGAGAGGGGAAGACAGAGAGCGGGCCTCAGGGTCAGTGAGGTCAAGACCGACAAGCTCAGATGAAGGATAATCTGTGGAGGTCCCTTACAGCGGGGGGTGAGGCCCCGGTGGAGCACGCCCATTCAGACTCTCACATACACACTGCACACCCCTCTATCCCTCTCTTCCTCTTCTGTCTCTTCTGTCTCTTCTCCTTCATCCTCCCTTTCCCTCCCTTTTTTGTTACTTTCCCTAAAGCCCACCCCTCCTATTTCTCTTGTTC
>LKNJ01001541.1:0-67267 GCA_002120245.1 Maccullochella peelii | reverse complement strand
CCCCCCCCCCCCCCCAACACAGTTGCAGCTGGATTTCAAAGGGCACTTCGCCAGCAGAGAAAGCTGAATGTTTAGCAGGCATATCCCTCAGTCAGGCAGGCTGGGATTGTGGAATTCCTGCCTCCCACTCTTTAGGAACCGTTGTTGCCCCTTCAGGGGCCCCTGCCATAACTGCCAGCGGCGTCCTCCTCCATCTCCAGCCTCAAGCCAGGGCCCTGTTTGCAAATTGAGCCTGACAAAAAATAGTGGGGTCTAGGGGAGAAGAAAGGGGCAACATTTCAGAAGGTGTGGAACAGTCACAGCTGTCTATGGAAGCCACTCTTTTTGAAATGATCACTTAGAGGGTAAATAAGAGCGAGTACATATGATCAAATACACAACTGAACTATGTCATAAGCATAAACACAGTTGCACAAATCAATCCTGCAATAAGGCCATTTTAAAATCCTCAAGTGGTAAAACACAAAAGTCTACAAACAGCTGACAGTATATTGTAGCTATAAAGTTTTATAGCGTTATCAAGATCAGTATAGATTTTTTTTGCAGTGTGTCTGGAAACATCTTAGCAAGTACACCTGTCTTTTGAGTTAGGAGGGCCTGCACACGTTGCCAAAAGCTACTTTTCCATTTGCAAGGTATTTTTGATAAGTCAAAATATTCATCCATATATTATAAGCTACAAAAACACACAATATGGCTTGAAGAGGCAAAAGATCGGGGCATTAAGGTGTTCTTCAACACTTAAAGTGCTTATTTTTTACCACATGAAAAAGGTGGATAATATTGGAATTGGTGCACAGCTCTCTGTTATTACTGAAGGCAGATTCACTTACATTGTGCTCTGCAGACTCCCCTGCCTAAGCAGGAATGAAAGGTAAAATCTAGTATATTTCGCCACTTTTCAATAGAAATTGGGGCCATACAGACTGTTACTGATTATGAGATTTGAATGTAACATTTTCCCAGAATGTATGACAACAGACATACACTTCCTTAATAGAAAGAAAACCCAGGATAATATTCAGACCTTGGAAAAGGTCCACTTGTTTGCTTTTTTGGGAGCTTTCAACCACTTCTGGCAGTCCTCAGTCAGTCAGTTTGCTCAGTGTGAGCAAAGAAAATCTCTGATGCAGTTGAAAGCTTCAAAGAACGTGAGCATAAAATGCCTTTAATATCCTAAAGAGAATGATACTGTGATACATCTATGGTATCCGATAATGTGTTTAAATAATCTTATTTGATGGTGTTGTGTGTGCATATGTACATGCATTTATGCAGGTATATACATGTGTGCATATGTGAATATAGATTATTAGGTTTTTGTATAATTCGCCTCTTAGAGCATTTTGTTTCTACAGCTAAATCAATAAAATAGAATGATTAAAAATGTTTCTCCTTACACCTCCCCTGCCTTTATTCCCCCCTCTCACCTGATGCACGAGCACAAGAGTTCAGCACAAAGCAGGTAGCATATTTGGGTGATAAAAAGCTTGCAAAAACACCTTTTTTCATGTGCGAGACAGACGCTGGGCTTTGTAGGAGATAGATAGATCAAGAGGAGAGGGGGAGAGGGGAGGAGGGTTACTCAAACCTCACCTCCTTTACTTTGGAGAGTGTGTGTGTGCGCGTGAGAGAGAGAGAGGAAGAAAGAGAGTGAGGGGAGATCAAACACACTTCTGTTACTGTAGCAGGAGCAGACAGCCACCTCCACCATCATTCATCCATTGCCAGGCTGACAGGAGAGCCTCCTATTAAGAAGACATTGGACTACAGCAGTGGTTCCCAACCTTTTTTGTCCGACGTCCCCCCACAAATGGGCCGAAGTACCCCTTGATCACACCACTTAGATAGAGGGGATGGCTTTACGGTATTGTTCGATGGTACTTTTTTAATAGTTTTGGCCAAGTTTGCATTTGTACTATTGCCATTTGGAGTGACAGAAACATTTACGGTGTCTTTACTTTGAGCTTTTTGTTGTCTTTTTCTCCAACTAGTCTTTCTGCGGTCTTCATCAACTTACAATTGACTGAGGTTGGTGGAAAATGGAGGCGTGTCCTGTGCAGTCAGACATGTGACAATAAAAGATCAGCATCACACAAATTTGTAATCTTACTTGTGTGTTGATTTTTCTCACACAAATATGTGGATATATATTATCAAATCATAATTTCTATTTTTAGTAATACTACAATATAAAAATACTCTATTACAAAAAAATCAATTGAGTAAAAGTGTGTAAGTATTTATTATTAACATGAAGATACTTAAAAGTAAAGTAAAAGTACACATAAATCAGAAGATTTCATTATTATTATTGCATTCATGTGTAAGTGGCATTTTACAGTTGGAGTTGGTTGAGGTGGAACTCATTTTATATGGTGTTTAGTGGGCAGTTTAATCAGTGTTTTCCAAGCTGCAGCACATGCTGACATGTAGTGGAGAGACTGAAATACTCAAGTAAAGTACAAGTAATTGTATAGGCATTCCACCACTGTGTTTTGTTAATAACATTTTGAATGCAGGGCTGTCACATTTTTGCATTCTTGTATTTTACTTAAGTATAGAATCTGAATACTTCATCCACCACTGGACATGGGTGGATGGATGGATGGATGAGGTCGGGACAAGAAAAATAAATAAATAAACTTTACAACCCCTTTCCTGGCGCCCCCCTGCATCCGAGGGATGCAAAGCACAGGGCTGGGCAGGGGAATGAGGAGAGAAGAGGATTTCCCTTGTAAAACACAAGCGTGAGACAAGGGAAGGACGCCTCCCCCNCTTCCCCTACCGGTGATGTAAGGGCGGGCAGGGGCTCCCTGATAAAAAAAAAAAAAAAAAACCCAAAACCTTTGGACTCGAGAGAATGAGAGAGAGAGAGAGAGACAGAGAGAGATGGAGGAGTGAATGGAGGAGGATATTACTACTACTGCATGGACCGGTGCAGAGGAGCAGCAAGTCACTCTCTGAAGCGCACACAGACGCACAACAAAACCAAGAGGAGCTGACGCGCAGACGCCGAACCATGATTTAACGGACTAATATTTTTTGTCCTCTCTCAGAAATGATAGGAAAGCTTCTGCTCAACAAGTAGGATAGCCTAGCTATTTTAGGGCTGGTACTTTGCACTGCACTTCAATTTGCCTCTGGAGTGACTTTGTCTTTTTAAAAAAAAATGTTTTTATTACTCTGATTCACCTTGCAGACATATTTTTGGAACAGGACGCACTAAATGATGTCGCAGTGGTCAGGTAAAAAGAAATGAGAGGCTTTGTGCAAAGTCAGTAAGGAGTGAAACATTCTGATTTCACCTGATTTATACATACAAATATCTGCCTTTTTATTTTTTAAAACAAAGGAAACTGCATCCACATCTTCATCTGTGTAGGCCTAATAAAATAATCCTGTTTCTGGTCATTTCAAATTTGAAATCAGCCTGGTGACGGTTAAACAAATGTTTCTTTATCTCATGGGCTTACTGAAACGCAGACAGACATAGCTCGACGTTTTTCCTACCTGTAAAGAGAAACAAAGTGCCAGAGGCTGCAGATATTTTGCAGACAGTGTAGGCTGTAGGTTACATGAATGGAAAAGAGGCAAAGCGTCGCCTGTAAAAGGAGTGTGGAGACCCGCTGACTTAAAGATCTGATTGTTTTCTTTTTAAAACATCTACTTTATTCCAAATCAATACCAAACATACAGGAAGAACCTCAATTGATATGCAATAGGTCCATGTGAGAAACTTTGAATGTGACATCCTCTTTATTAGTATGATCCCTTTGGAATGCACTGATTTAGCCTAGGCTACTGTTTATTTGATTACTCTCCTAATTTGTTTACCAAAATAGGTTCATTTTAAATTCCAAACCAGGCAACCTAAACAGCCGTTTCTTTATTTCTGAATAAATGTGCGCAAATATATCTAATAACCACAGTCTGGTGTGAGACCTCCTGCTGCTGAACTGGAAACCAGAGGCAGACTTTTAAGAGCCAAAATCTTTTTTCCCCCTTTATTGTCAACAAACCGCCTCCAAATACCTTCCCTAACCTGAGAAAATGTTGTTAATCAGACTATTGGCTGTCTTCCTCGTCCTCATCACTAACACGTGGCTGCTCAACCCGGTTCGCTCCGATGCACTCAGCCGGTACAAGCGCGCCATGGCCCGGCGGGCAGACCGTGAGCTCTCCAGGCTAGCAGGTGAACCCTGCACCGTCTCCGGCGTCTGGAGGTCCCGGCGGCAACCCCGCTCCCTCTCCCCGTCCCAACACCGCCCTCCAGCGGCCCCTCCGAGGACTCACACGAGCCGGAGAGAGCTGTACACTGTTAAGAGCGCTGCTGCGGTTTGTGCAGGAGGATGCAGATTTGACACCGGGGTGCACCGGGTCGCTCCGGCGGGGGAGGGTAAGGGAGGCTGGGGCGACACAGAGTATGTGGCGGTGGGAGCGGGGGACGAATATGTTACGTTGCCCGGACGGTTCCATGAGAAACGCTCCACAAATGACGGGAAGGACCCAAATGATGTCACGCAACAGCCCGGGATGTCTTTGCTTAAAGACGCCGGGCAGACCGTGTCCTCGTCGGGCCACGCGCAGTCCCCACGCGGCTCCCGCTCGAGGTCCACCCGCAGCCTCGACGGGACGTTTCCTTACGAGGAAGACAGCAATTCCAGTTGGGAGAAAGTTTTCCCCGACAGCTCAACAGATTCCAGGGGGCTCCAGGTCCTCTACAGGCTGCAGCAGGAAGATGGAGACCAGCAGTCCTCCACCGGGACCCTGGAGGACGGTACCGATTACTACTCCGGGGAGGTGGAGGAGGCGGATCCGCCGGCGAGCCTGCCCGTCGGCAGCTCCACTCCCTGGGGGAGACCCGTGCCTAGGGTGCCCCCTTCCTGGATGACAGCCCTGTACTTCAGCGGGCGCCGGGAGCAGCTGAAGGTGAAGCCGGCCGCGGGGGTGGAGCTGCCGAGGGCCGAGTTCAGCCTGGAGCTGTGGGTGAAGCCTGAGGGAGGGCAGAGCAACCCTGCAGTCATAGCAGGTGGGTGAAAACTGATCATGTCTGCATCATATATCATAGGCCTACTCATCTCTGGCAGCTCACTAACCTACCCTCCTGTAGGCCTAACCACAGTCTCGTGGCCACACACTGATTTGGGGTAAGATGCCCCATGACCGAAGCCCAGCAGGGGAATACATTCATTTTCTCCAGTCACACTGGCCCAGTCTGTGGAGTTGAAGTGACAACTTACTGATCCCAAGCTGTAGACTTGACCCGCTGCCCCGTCATTCTGCTTGTGTATTTTTCTGTTTCAGGATATTTGATATTGGTTGACATGTCTACCTATCCAGCATCAGTTAGTCTCTTTAATTGCTTTATTAAAGGCTGCTCAGTCTGCAACCTCTTTGCTGTCTTATACTCTTTCTGCTTGCCTGCTATTGCTTGTTCTCTCCAACTCTTATGCTGCTGTATGTTGCAAATAGCTTGTGACAGCTATACTATATAGTAAGAGCATTTGAGTTTGCCCTTTTAACAGCAGTCTGTTGTGCTGTGTGAAATTATCTTATTAAATGCTTTTCAAGAAAAAGATACTGGTCTCAAGAGGCAGGTTTTCACAACAAAGGTCAAACAGAGTTTATCCAGGGCTTTCTCTGTTTGGTTTCTACCGCAGACACAGTGACAGTGATGGCAGAAATCACAGCGATCAGGGATACATGATGACATGGTGATAATGACATTTAGTGCTGAAACAATTCGATTATTACTCACTGAGCTGATTGAGAGAAAATGAATCGAGAATTTTGATAATCAATTAATCATTTATCAAGCAAAATTACCAAACATTCTCTGGCTTCAGCTTCTCAAATGTGAGGATTTGCTCAGTTTTATATGATGGATGACATATATTAATTAATGACATTTCCAATTCATCAGCTACCATTGACGGCATGGACTTGGTACATGAAATGCGCTTCTGTGTATCGGCTGATATTAGCTCACTGCAGATATATTAGTATCGGTGTATGTCTTGGCCGATAAGCAACAAGAAATTAGTAGTACAGAAATGCCAAAGTAGGTTTGAAGTCATTTAGAGACAGTGTCACCATTACATAGTTTGTCCACCAGAGAGTAATGACACATTTATTTTTCAACTGTCATTTTTCAGTATGTATCTTGGTCAGAATTGAAAAGAAAAAAGAAACAAAAAAGGGATGATAATACTGACAATAATGATGCAATTGTAATGAGTTTGATGGGAAAATGCTACTGACAAAGATAATGGGATTATGATGATAGGATACTGCAGTGACGATGAATATGGTTATTATGATGATAATGGTTGATCACAATGGCCACAGTAATGAGTCCAAGATGATGAAGATGCTGTTAATTATTACATTGTTAATGATAATGCTGATGTTTACTACCCATTCTTTATTTCATTGCATACAAAAACCCTACTCCACTCAAGCCCCAGTTCTGTATTGTGAATTGCATCAAACAGCCATTTAACCAAGAGATAAATACAGGTGATCAAGTATTAAAAGTGTTAAGAATAAGCTAAGAACGTCCACAATAATCTATAGTGAGTTATCTGATAACAATAACATTGTTTTTAAGCCATTTTTGCCACAACAAATACAATTATATATTCATTCTAGACACAGACTCTTAATAAGTACATGGTTACACAACTGTATAAATTCCCATTGAGTGTCTCTCCTCATAGTTAGCTTGACTGTTTACATACATTCCAAGCAGTGACTGCAGACACGCTGATCTCATGAAACCTTCATTTAACTAGGCGGCTCACATGAAGACGAACATCTCTGCTTTTTCCGACAAGCCAGCATCAAGAATGTAACGTTTGAAAAGCTTGCACATCTGACAGAACAACACATACATCAAACAAATTGAAGAGGATAAAAGCGCTATGGTGCAGCACCACAGCTGTCCAGATAGTGAGAGAGACCACAAACTGTTACGTCCACTCACATTTACTCTGATCAAAGATCCGACTCCATTACTCAACTTTTTCCCCCTCATTGCTTCCTTATGTGAGGGCGGCATTTTGTGGCATGGGCCTTTCTCTTTGTAGTGTCCTGAAGGAATCTGACAAATACAGTGAAAAACAAACTCCTATTGTTTCTGCTAGACATGACATCGACATTGGTTTGACTTCTAATGGTCAGTGATGATCTTATAAATCTGTTTGTTTGTACAGTTCATCCTATTGTTATGTTACTGTATGTGTTGCAGAATGTTGAGAGTCCAGAGATAAACAATGTAGTGATGACGCTGATTCTACATTTCCTTAGGTGCTGCATTGTTATTATGGGATGCATAATAGTTTAGTTATTTTGTGGCCAACATTTATGGCAATGCTAATGGGTTAAATGATAGTACTGGCTGATAATAATGACCGATATTGGGCGTTACAAGGTTAAAATGGCATGTTGAAAACAGGTGAAACGAGGGCCCCAGTGGTGATGGGGCCACACATGCTGAGAGAGTGAATGATTTGGGTCTTAAAACTGGAATTGATTTTCAAATTTAGACGATAAAAAAGTTGATTGTCTGGCTGAGAAGTTTGACACCCTGCCTTCTTTGTTAACTGTAGACCACGTCATGTTTTTCTTCTCTGAGAATTCAAATGCATTTTATGTGTTAGGAAACAGGTCTCGTCAAACATGAAGTCTTTAAATTAGGGTTTGATAATAAGTTATTGTGCATTTTTTATGCCTTTAGATCATTACTATATACTGTGGTGTCCTATGTTTCAGCATGCAGTGCCATCTATGAGAAAAAGAATAGCTACTTAATTAAGTAAGTGACATTATGTATCACATAAAAGATCAATGACCTTTAGACCAAGATTGCATAACTTATTTATCCATATTTGGTGATAATTATGGCGTTTAAATTATAATTAATAGCCTACGCGTGTACATGTAGCATTTGTAAAGCTGCACCAATCAATATTTTTATATTAACAATGGATCAATGTTGTTTTAAAATGTGTAATGTGAAAGGGGTCCCTCGTAGTGATGAATCAATATAGAATTATTACCCAACTCTGTAGTTCCCCTCAGCTCTACGGAGCATTTTAACATCTTTCAGCTTATTGTTTTGGTTTTCTGGCCCACAAACGTTGCTGTTTTGGTTCACTCTCAACGTTCAACCTTGTTTCCAGCCACAGCAGGCTTTCTTTTTTAGCAAATATGCTCTAAAACTGTACACTACCTGCCCAGAATGAAACAGCAGAAAAAAGTTAGCGACTAGCTGGTGAACGTAGCGGAAAATTTAGCAGTTAAAGAGCCACATATTTCCCATATTTCCCACATTTCCATAGGAGTTGGTGGAGACCGAAACAGAGCTAGAAGGAGAGTAAATATTGGACTTACATTGTTTGCCATAACAACTTTAGAAGGTGATATTATGTAAATTTGCCTAGTTATGCTGCCCCCAAGTGGCCCAAAAAAAATTGCAGCTTTAAAACATCAATACCTAATTGAGTTCAACATTATAATTATGGTAAACAAGTGAGACCACGGTGGAGATGAATGGTAGCCTTGCACTAATATGTGTAGTATAGCGCAAATGTCTCACAACATCAAGACCACATTTCCCACAAACCTTTTTGCTTCCCATTGCAAGCTAAATGTTTTCACATTTTTGGCAATACTTTTTCACCATAACCATCTGCTGTTGCATGAAACACTGAAAACTTTAGCTCAACTCAAGTTTGATTCAAACAACACAGTTGTGTGCCGTTAAATAATGTACCTACAGCATACTGTACACTGTAAAGCCATTCAGCAGATTTCCCAGGAAATGACCTTGTGATACAGATTTGCTAATGCAATGTCTGTAAAGGCAGACTTTTTGTCTTGAGGTGATGATTTATTGATGATTAAGTGCAACATGTAGCACCATTAGCATATCATGTGTTACTGTAGATATGCATAGATTGTTACTAATGTATTTGTGTACATTTGGTAGTACAGTAGGTGACAGTTAAATCTAATTAACTTGGCAAAGCTATAGCCTCCTAACCGCTGCTTTCTTTAACTGAATTAAATGCTTAACCATGAAACTGGCTCACCTCCATGAGGATATTTTGCTACAATTGCCCACTTAACACACAAATGCATGTAAGCATACACACACACACACACACACACACACACACACACACACACACAACGTTGAGGAGGGTGAAGGGGTTCCCTGAACCTTTGCTGTCCCAGTGTTAGATATCTGGGGAGCAGATGTGGATCTGTGTGTGGCTGTTGCAACAGCAGATGGAAACATCAGGGCCTTGCCTTGGCTGAGTGAAATACCTCCGTACTCCTTCCCCTCTCTGTTCTCTCCCGCTGTCTCTGGCTCTGTCTTACTCTCTCTTTCTGTGTGTCTCCGCCTCTTTGTACGTCTCCCCTTGTTGTCCTTTGTCCGCACGACTGCAGTCACTTGGAAAGATTGCTTGTTTGTGTGTTTATTCTGTTATTATCCTGAGGGCAATGACCATTTGTAAATTTGCTGTACTTTGACTCTGCAAGAGAATATTTGATTTGTTTTCACCTCCAGTGTTCTTTTAAAATGATATATTTTACTTTTTCCCAATTCCCCTTTGCCGTAGGTGTATTTGACAACTGTTCCCATTCACTGAGTGAGAAGGGCTGGTCGGTAGGCATCCGCACTGTGGAACCTGGCAGCGCCAAAGATGCACGGTTCTACTTCACGCTTCGCACAGACCGAGCCGTAAAATCCACCACTGTCTACAGCCACCAGCGGTACCGAGCCAATGCCTGGACTCACCTGATGGCCACTTACAACGGCCACAACATGACCCTGTATGTTGATGGAGCTAAGGTGAGTGGTTTTAGTGCATGTTTGAACTTTGGTTCACAGTTTGGTTGAGTTGTTGATCACTGAAATACAGTGATAGTACTCTGACAAAGCAATCCCAACTCAAGGTCCACTTACTAGCCTTTTCCGGGTTAGGGTTTACATTTTTTGGTAACAGATCTGGTGTTTGAACTTAAGCACCCATGAACAATCCATCATCAATGCATCATCATTTTGAGATGCAAGCAGTTGGATGTGTCTTTTGACAGAGGACAGCACACCTGAGTAATGTCTAGGTTATTGTAGTGTCAGTCAATAAGAACATTTGGGGAATAGAGTGAATATGTAATGTGCCTTCATTTTATTGACAGCCAGATGGAGAGCTTCTCAAGTGACATTACCCCAACATTGGCAGCTGTAAAATCTGGGTGACTTGTTAATACGTTCTTTTTAAAAAGTTTAATGAAATTAGGAAATTGTGTTTGGATTACACCATCAGTCATTTATTGTGTTCATAACATAATGGAATGGAGAGACATTTGTTTCTGCCCCTCCTCTCTTCGTGGCTTTCGTTTCTCCCTCGCTTTTCCTCTCAGGTGGGAGAGAGCAGTCTCCAGTCGGGGAATCTTTACAGTCCCTTCATGAAGACGTGCAGAACCCTCTTCCTGGGCAGAAACCAATCAGATCAAGGACACAGCTTCAGGGGCCATATAGGGGGTGTGGTCTTGTGGGCCTATGCCCGCTCTCATGAGGACCTGCTGAAGCGGCCACTTCAAATTGACAAAAGCGAACCAATCTTGGCGATGTGGGCTGACTTCACTAATGTAACAACTATAATTTCTACAGTTTCAGTTGTTCAGTCTTTGCAAATTATAAAGCATTACTTATCAGCATCATGTATTTAATTGCTATATATTGAAATTGCATTGGAAAAAGTATTAAAGTTGATTGAAATATTGTTGGATTTTGCTTCTAACTTTGAGGTGGAACAGCTGTGGACTCCATACAAGGTTGGCCTCCATCCAACCATCATCACCACTCCTGTCCCTGAACAAGAACTTGTCTCCTCGTTCCTGCCGTCACCTTGTGGCTTGACACCCTGCGACAACACCGACATTATCTTTGGCTACAACAACAACTGGCAGCTCCGTGCCCCCAAGCGAGTTCGCTACCGGATCGTCAACCTCTCTAATGACGATGGTGGAAACCCCACCGTGTCGCAAGCCCAAATCCAGCTCCAGCACCAGGCTCTAATTGAGGCCTTTCGCCCTTACAACATCACCCTGGATCTGAGCGTGCACACAGTCAGAAACTCCAGCCTCCAAGATCGGTTTATTCTAAGCAACTGTCGAATTGGGAAGATTGGGAACCGCCAATGTGACCCTGAGTGCGACCACCCAAGGACGGGCCATGATGGAGGGGACTGCCTTAGACTGGGACCCTGCTACAACTGGAAGAGGCAGGATGGAGTTTGTAACATGGAGTGCAACAGTATACACTATGACTACGATGATGGAGACTGCTGTGACCCGGAGGTCACCGACGTCCTCAAGACCTGCTTTGATCCTGAGTCTCCTGACAGGTGAGGTTAATAGACAAAAGTCATGTCATTCTCACCACTCCGTTGTTCTGAGTTTCCCTTTTTGGCTGGACCGCTGCAAAGAGGGGGCTAGCCCTATATATGCTGTCCGTGACTGAGTGAGTGACGAAGTTACACCATTGGTTGGTCGAATGTTGGAGTTTCCCCATTGCTCTTTCAAAATGAATTGGCGTGAACGTACCGTAACTCCAGATTCTATGAGAATAAGGCTATCGCTAGTGGCCAATGCGCCACAGCGCAATGGCGCATCACAGTACATCATATGTGCACAGATGGCACAGAGACAGTATACCTGATATTCACCATGAGGGAACGAAATGATGATGGTTACGTACTTTAATAGTCCAGCATAGAGCAGAGTAGGGAGTAGCATGAGGGAGAGCGCACAGTTAAAGCACCCCAAACAACAATCACTCTGACAAAACACTCAATACAGAGTGAGTCACAGAAAAACGGGAGACATCCCAAAGACAGAAACTAATGAAAGAGCAGGGGGAGTTACTAGATAATTAGAATAGTTATAATTTTTAATAGAATAAGTTCTCTTTCAAATCAAACATCTTAAGATATGAGTGGAAAGTATTGTTCTTGCAACTGCATTTAAATTTTTTTTTTGACTCAAACGTAGCTTAAAGGGGCTGTAAGCGATGCTTCTTGTCCATTCTTGCCGAGTAGCACTCCCCTCCCTCCTCCCCATGTCTCCAACCCCCCCCCAATCAGTAAGTACAATAAAACCAAACATTGGAAATAAATGTAGTTCTGAAGTCATAAAACTAACGATACATGACACTCGTGTGGTGGTATGAATATGGTGTTTGAAATTTTTTTTTTGCTAGTTTCCTGGCTAGATAGATAGCTAGCTAGAAATGACCGGATAAAATGCAGTTGGCTAGCCAGACAATTCCGAGTTCTAACATCATCAATAAATAATAAATCTAATAATAAATAAACATACTGAGTAATTATTTTCATTTATAGGGTTGTATGACTCACCTGTTTCTTTGCTGGCTTGTGTCTGTTTGACAACGCTGTTGGGAGCGGGGGTCGCTTTCCTTCGAGCTTGACGGGTGTCGATGTGGAGCAGTCTCTTATAACTAGGAAAGGACATTATTATCTAATGTTTCATTTCTCAGTCATCCACTTGATAAAGTTAGCTAGCATTACTGAGTTTGTTTTCTGCTATGCTATAATGAAGCAAATATAATTTATATTAGCTAGCTAGCTAGCTAACAACTCGCTTTGTGTCCACAACAAATGACGAGCATCTAGGCAGTTATAAACTAATGTTAGCTATCAGGGTAAAAACCACCAACAAACCTAGCTGGCTAACAAATATCCATACAGCTACTGCAGAGACTAATATAGCTAGCTTGCCTATCCAGAAGCAGTAAGGCTAGCTGCGCATCACTTTTCAGCCCCTTCAAAATGTTTTGGTTTTTCCAGCAATCAAAGGCCACACCGATGTAAATGCAGGTTTTCCATGAGTCTATATAATATTTAGTGGTGTAAGCCGTTCCTGGGAGCGCTGGAATCGGTAGCTTCACCTGTTCAGCCATGGTCAGTCACACTGTAGCTCTGCTGCAGAGAGGACCGCCTCTTTGTGGAGCTCTCTCTCCTGATTGGATAAAGTGGGAATGGGATACCAGAAAATGTATTTTCTGTTAACTGCACAATGAAGGAACTGGGAGACCCATGTTACTGATGCGCTTAGAATGTAGAGCTATTTAACATTTATTTTAACAAAAAAATAACACTCACGGCACCTTTAACCATCTCATGTGATATTCTACTTCAGTACACTTTAAGAGCAAATATTACTGGAACCACTACAGAAAATTGCAGATGAACATTTAATATCCAGGAATTCACTTTATAGACACTACCACTGACTATCCGTGTAACAATTTGGCCACAATATAGCACATTGACCATACACTGTCCATCCTATACTAGGTTTTGACCTAGTCTCATTAATAGAAATACTGTCAAATTTATTCACTATTTATTTCCAATTGCTACTATCCAACATAGTAGTTTCACAAAAAATCTGTTAAGATACTGTGAATGAAACTGGAAGCACTGGAAGACTTTTAATGTGACGTGTGCAGGAAGTAGCCTACTGTAGCTTAACTGTGATCCCAAAATGGATAATAAAAGTTGAGTTTGCATTTGTTGGGGGGCAAGGGAAATTAGGACGTAGTTCTCTTTGCCCTTGAGGTAAATAAGGGACCAAGCCTCTATTTGAAAATGTATGGTAATTTGTGGTCATCCAGATTCTAGTTATTATTATATTTAAAGATTTGCAGTATCAAAGGTGGATTAAAATAGCAATGATTATTTTTGTCCATGAATGAAAAAGACACATTAGTTGGCAAAAAGCAACTCAGGGAATTATTATTTAAGTAAATCATTTTCAGGAGGAGGTTGTTGCTAGTCACAAACATTTGATTGAATATATATAGTGGATATATATCAAATAATATTAAGACAGGAGTAAGATGTAAAAGGCTACATTGTTGGAGGGACACAGCAGAGAAAGCACCAAGGGGATAAATAGGTCAACATGTTTTTGCAGAGGCAAAAAGTCTCTGAGCATAAAATGGCCACTAATAAGACTATTTCTCCCCATGAGGCGAATATCTGCCTTAGCAAGCTGCAGTGCTTCGGCAGGGCTGTGCAGTGAACAGCTCAACATGCTAAATGTACAAATTGGTACTCACTTTCCCCAGTGGTTTTTAGAGAGAGCTCTGTGAAGCGAGGATGGTGGGTTAAGAGGCCAAAGTACACACTTATTTTTACTAAACAACTCGAGCGGCAGCCTGCTGCCTTCCATTTGGTCTGACAGACAGGCTCATGCAGAGTTCCAAATAGCTTGCATGAAGTCTCGCCATGAAGTCGTCGGCCCAGGTTCTTAAAGACCTCATCCTTAATCCAAATTGTAACCACAAGCTTTACACTGGGCCACAGGGAAACAGAACATGGGAACTGCAGCTATTTTTTAAAAACGATAAATTTAGCGCTTGATGTCTGGAGTTGACAGAGCGTGACAGGTTAACACAAGGATATATTAATGTTTTTTCGGTCAAATGGACCTCTCGTTACCAATTTACAAAATTACAACTCCTTGTGCCTCATCCCAACCTTGTAACTAAAGCAAAGATACAAAGTAGAAATTTCCATCTGGTGTATATAATAATGTACTGTATATCTTTGATTGAACACGTATTCAGATTAAAAGCCACTACATATTTATGTAACACTTCTCATTGACAACATACAGGATGTATGTCTTCTTTTGGAATAAAAGAGTACAATAATGTAGAACATTAAGTTGACTTGGTGCTTACTGCACTATTCCACTATTGGTAAAAAGAATTAACTTTTTCATACTTTAGGTCGCAAATACAATGGATGATTCAAAATTACAAATTACAACTTTACAACATGTAATTAAAGACTCCTGATTCCTTTAGTTTTAAATCATGTTTATTATTAGCAAACAAAAGAAACTGAAATCAATACAGTTCTAACAAGCATGAAAAGGGTATGAGACGGCAGAAAACATACTATGAACTATGGACTATAAATAAAGGACAGACAAAGCTTCACAAAAGTACAATTGTTAAAAATAAGACCAGTTGAAGTAAATGAGTCTTCAGCTGCTTTTTAAAGGCGTCAATAGAGAGCGCAGATCATATGTCTATAGGAAGGGCGTTCCACATCGTCGGAGCCACCACTTCAAAGGCACAATCACCTTTTGTTTTCAGTCGAGCACGAGGAACAACCAGTAAGCCCTGGTCAGAAGACCTAAGTGACCTCACATAAGTGGTGATGTAAGGATGGAGCAGGTCAGGGGTGTACACAGGTGCCTGACCATGCAGGGCTCTGTACGTAAAAACAAGAACCTTAAAATGAATCCTGAACTTGACAGGAAGCCAGTGCAAGGAAGGTAAGATGGGTGTGATGCGAGTTGTCCTGCTGGATCTGGTCAGCAGCCTTGCAGAAGCGTTCTGGACCATTTGTAGACGGTCCAGAGACGACTTGCTGAGGCAGGTGAAGAGGGAATTGCAGTAGTCTAGCTGTGATGATATAAAAGCATGAGTGATCATCTCTAGCTGAACTTGTGATACAACAGACCTGAGTTTGGCAATGTTTCTTAAATGGAAAAAACATGTACGGGTCAATGATTTGATAAATGGTTTGATGGTACCAATGTAAGACCAGTTCTTGGTACCCATCCCTCTGTCCAAGTTAAAATTTCAAATATATATATAAGTGACTGTTGGGTTATTTAATACAAACTTAATCAAGTAGAAATAAAATGTTGTTATGTAGTTTGTTGCTTCATCAGTTTCCTTACCAAAAACACAAGGTACCCTTGAGCAAGGCACTTAACATCCAACTATGTCAGTGGCCAACACAAGAAGGCAAGTTGAACTGGACAGCTCCAACAGTAGGAGATGGTGGTTGTACTGTGCAGATCCCAGGCGTGAATTTGTGCAGCTGTGTCACCGTTGCTGGAAAAGAACATGATGCTTGGTTGACTCTCCCTGGAAGGCACAGGTTAAAGTTGGGTAAAAGTAAAAAAAAAAACAAAAAGAAAAAAAGTTGGCTTTCACATGTGTGGTCTCATTGCTTGGCCATATGCAGCAGCTTCAAGTGTGTCATAAGTAAATGTTAATTTATGTTGTCCTGTCACGGGCTTGGTGGGATAAACACAGTGAGACAGACAGGAAAAATGTGGTTTGGTAGTTGTTATGGTCAGATGTTTCCTCTTCTCAGCCTGAGCTCTCTACCCTGCAGAGAGGAGATGGACACTAATAAAAAAAAAGCAGACAGCACTCTGCTCTGTTGTTTTGCACAAACAGGGTCCTGGTCCTTTGGCCTCAATTATATAAAATGCTCAGTGACTTATTCTAGATTTCATTTGATGGATATTGCAAAGCATATTCCAAAGAACGAATAAAAATATATCCACCACACTTACCTTTGGGTAATAATTGGAATCTGTTTTAGTTTGATATATGAGAATGAATTGGGGAGATCAATGTAATGTGTTGATGTTGATGTGACAACACTTTTATAAATCAAGGCTCTGGATTTGATCTGGTTTTGTGCAGAATTGTTTTACATGAGAGACTCGCATAAATAGGGCTGCTGCTGTTCAGATTTTGAAAGCAAAACTCCAAAGTCACAGTATGTGCGTACTGCTACGCAGTGATGTAGTTCCTGTCTATAATCCCCTGACCCTCCACTATAAACAACATGACAGCCAATACACAGGAGACCAGAGTGTCGTAAAAACTGGGCCCAGTGGACTAAATGTAGTGTAGGTCTTCTGGAAAGGTCCTGACCCCAGCTTGTTGAAAATTCTTATGTATGTGAGTGCTTCAGCATGCCTGCATGCATGTGTGCGTGTGTCCCTGGATCCCAACTTGCAACTTTCTCAGGCAAAGAGAGAGAATTAATGTGAGGATGACATTTTGCTGGCATTTGTGGAGCACTGAACCATTTTTATGTTTGGGATCTGGGTTTTTGATATCTGCCCTCCCCCTTCTGTCTGAGCTCTTGGCCAAGTATTCATATTGTGGGATCCTATATGTGTGCAGCTGCTGCTGGCCAGTGCAGGACCAGAGGTTCTTGAAGCCAGCTGCTGTCACGACACAAATTTGTTGTCGAGAGCCAGTTCTAGAGCAATGGCCAGGTACACTGCAGATTCTGGCATTACAATAAAGAAAAGGGAGCGGGAAGGGGAAATATGGACAGAGAGAGAGAGAGGGGAAAGGGTGGAGAGGGAGTGGTGGGGGACATCATGTCCATTTATGCTGGGACACATGTCCAGGATTGGCTAACAATTTTTGGTTAGTATATCCTGGACAGCGCACTTGTGTGCAAGAGCTCCAAGCAACTTCCCTGAATCTCAAGTTTTATTGTGGTCATGTTTTATTCACTAATAAAAACATAGCTCCAATGTTTCCCAGAACAGTGAATGCAGCTCTACCTCTGAATGAGATCGTTGATTCACTTCTGTCTTATAATTGATCCATTGGTGTTGCCAGCTTTATGCCTCCTGCAGGTTTCCAATGAATGAAGCATTAGCTTGACGCTAATCCACATAAAAAAATCCACTCAAGTTTACTTCGACACAAGAAAAAACTGGTACAGAACAATTGTCCATTTCCAAAGTTACCAAATTATCAAGCGAGAATCGTTTATGAGAGAGAGGTCAAAAAACTGTGTGGCTCCACTCTCCGCTTGCCTGACTGCCCCAAGATTACCACCCAACTCTCTATTCGTGAGAGTATAAAAAAAGGCAATTAAAGGTGTGCAGTTACTAGTAAGCAACAATCATAGCCACCTATTCCCAAATATTACAAATGTAATATAAATGAGATATTGTACATTATAAATTATCCACGCACATTTTAAGTGCAAGGAATCAAACAATTAACTAATTTCATTACTTTAAATATGAACTGTGAATACATCAACCTGTAACTAACAGTAAATTACTGTTGTTTTACATATGAACTTAAATTATTGCATGCTAATCAGTCAAACATCAATAAACTGCATTTAGGCTCCTACACCTGCCTTATGTTTTCTATGCTAGTCAGCGTATGCCACAGCATGTACGCTTGCAAGGCTATAATATCATAAATGACTATTTGCTAAGCCCCAACCCCCTTAATTACTGTCACTATGACTGTCAAGCTTTCCTTTGGGATGGCACATCTGCAGTGTACAAGAATAATGATGGCAAATTCACCATCCCAATTCTTAGTAATTTTTGAAACAACGGGTCCTTGATTTCAGACAAAAGGTAGACAAAAGCAGCTTCTCGATTCTAGATTCGAATGATTTTGCCAGCTGAAATGACGTAAATCCCAAGAGTTGGTTGAAAATGCAGTCTGCAGCTGACTTTTTAATATTTCAAACTCCCTCGCTTTAAAACGAGAACTCTGTTAAAGGGTCTTAAAAATGCGTTTGATAGCTATATACATGGGTTGCTAGGGTGTAAACTTCCCCAAATCCAATAAAAAGTAGGACAGAGCCGCTAACAATACCTGAAACACTGATAGCATCCGGTATCTGCTTCCTCACAGTGGGGAAATACTGCACTGTGGATGAGCTATCATGAACAAGGCTTTTTTTAGATTACTGAGAAAGCCAAAGCTAGTTACGGTTGCTAAGCTACAACTGGAATTGCTGGTCAGGGGAGGGGTTTGGCATTGACCCGGCTGGCACATGCCATTTAAAACATTGTAAACGCAAACACGACTACTTGGGGCTTGTTGTAGGTGGACTGGTTCTCTGTATGTGCTAGTATGCTCCTGCACTGAAGCACTCAAAGACTTGTAATTTATTACCTGTGAGTGCTGGTATCTTCTCCTAGCACTGCATTCATCAAGACTGGTGGAGCAGCTGTTTGGATTGCAGATGCTTTGTATTTACTTCATTTCAGCACGTAACACTGTACAAAGGCAAGTGAAGTGCACAGTAAAGTATATAATATGTTAAAATGTTTGACTGCCTGTGATATTTTTAGAGTCTGTCTTCTGATTCTTGAGGGTTCAAAGTAACTGACTTGTCAACAATAATATTTAGAGTGGACACACATGTACAGTTTTACATGGCGACAGTGCTAGTGCTGACTCTGCTGTTGATTCACACAGTGTTTGACTTGCCCACAAATGGTAATTTTGTTAATTCATAACCACGGTTTTCACTTCAGTCATGTAGAGCCATTTATTTTTTGCCAGGTTGGCCTCGGACTTCCATTGAGGCATCCTCTGAGTCTCAGAAGTTGAAGAGTCAACTCTTTAGCGGTCAACTTTCTGTCACTTGTAATTGCGCAGCCTAGGGTGATGGATACTGCATGCAGCCTCGGCTGAACTCGGTTTCAGTAATGTAGTGAGAACAGGGTTTCCCTGAAGCATCTTAAATCTTAAACCTCATTTAGTCAGGCAAAGTGCCTGAGAAAACACATTCTTATTTACAGTGCAACACATAAACTCAGAGGGGGATTGCATTAAGGGGAGGATTACACACATGCAGGGCTCTTGGCTGCTGAGCAACACCTTTGGACCAATTTGGAGGTGAAGTGCCTCACTTAATGGTACATTGACAGCAGTGTATGGGAGGATGGGGATTACTGCTTTCTTATTTCATCCATCTAGAGGCATCTTTTTCCCAGCTGAAAGCTCAGATCTTACGGTCACAAGCTCACCTGTCTATCCTCCAGGCTCTTGGAACAATATAAGCAGCACTGAGCCAACGCTTTAGTGTATTTCTAATGGGCAATTACATAAATAATATTTCTGATGAAAAAAAAGAGCACTTTTAAACCTTTTAAGATTGAAGCATGGTTAAGTAATATTAATAAATTTAGCCCTACAGCTGAGCTTAATCAAAAGCATAAACCTTAGCTTCTTTTTAAGAAACCAACATAAAACAAATCATCCAAATACACTTGAAGTTACTGAGGTAAAGGTTAAAGCATGGTTTAGTAATTTTAACAAAGTTAGGCCCACAGCTGAACATGATCAGTCACATAAAACCTTAACTCCCTGATTGAGAAATACAACATGAAACAATAATCCATTACGTTATAATCATCAAAAAACACTTAAATCCAAAGCTTAGCCAGTGCGAGATAAAAAAAAGAAAAAGAAAACAAGACTGCACAAACAAAATTATGTATGATTCATACATTTAACAAAATGTATTTTTGTAAATATGACCTGATTTGACCCAACGTTATACTGATGCACCAGTGGAAGACTTGGCAGTGTTGATATTTATTACCCTGTAAATAAAGCAGATGCAAAGAAGTGCATACACACGGATGCACACATAGGCCCATTCACTGACAGCCAGATTTTTTATTTTCTTTCGTCAAGCAGTTGTAATGCTCCAGAAAAACATAGAAGGTTCAGCTAAAAGCCTTAACTGGCGTGCGCGAATTGGACACTCCGTGAGACCCCACTGCAAGACTCTTAGACCCAGTAAGGCCGGGGATAGGTGCAAAAGCTTCCCAGCTATGAAAGCAAAGGAGAAAAATGAGTCAGCTTCACACATCAAAGTGCTTCCAGGGTACTGCAGGGGACAGTGGTTTGAAGTACAATGACCAATTCAAACAATTATGAATTGGAAGCTACATACAGGCAGAGACAGATGTTGATGGATTGAAGCAAACTGTCGTCTGCTGAAGACATGCCCTACACCAAGTATACAAGTTCCTAAATTCACTATCACAGTTGTTGTTGCACCTCCCTGAACAGAAATTATGTCTCACTTGTCTCCTTGTTTAAAGGGATACTCTAAACATTTTGCAAATACCTTCATTCTTTGGGATAGATTTGATCTATTTTCATCCAACAGATGTTGGTCCAAGGCATGCTTAGCATAAAAGCTAGCAGCACGTTTTCCAAGTTAGCCAACATTGTCTGTCTCCAAAGCTGTAACATTTACACACTTCAGCCTGTATATATACTGTATTGTACTTAAATGGAAAACTTAAACCTGTGGTTTAAATTAAACAGTGTAAACCATTTAATGTGTAACAGGTACAACAAAACAAACAGGAGGTGCCAATCAATCACAGTCCGATATGCCTACAGTGCCCTGAAAAGAGCTCTAATCAGGCAACATTATTGAATACACCTGTGTGAGTGCATCATAGCTATGTAGGGCCTTTAACTAAGAAGAAAACTGGGGTTTGAGGTGACCGACATGTCTGTGAAGTCGGTAGCTTTGCACTTTCCTAGCTAACTCTGAAGACAAAACAGCTGTGACTTATGGATGTATTGGTGACTAGCTTGCTGGTTAACACGATATGTGTACCTAAGACAGTTTTGGAGCTGTTGAAAAGCTTATTTCTCTCTCTCCCCTACCTTTTTTTGTGGAGAAAACTATGCTGGCAGTTTTCTCTGCTACCAGTGCTAAGCTAGGCTAAATATGTCCGGAACCAAGCTCTCAAACACACAGAGATGACTCTTCTAACATCCAATAAGACAGTCAACAGGCGTATTTCCTTAATGCACCAAATTGGCGCATTGTTTCGCTTATCTGTACGTACGAAGAAGGTACACATTAAAACCCTTTAGCATAATGTTACGCTATGTTTAATCCTATATGTAGCTCATTTTATTTTATAAAGTAAATGACTGACCTAGAAACTAAAAATTTGTAAAAGCTTTTTTTATTTTGAGGTCTGTAGATTCACAACCTAAAATTACTCTCACTAAATATATCTGGTGTATATGGCCAGGTTTATTTTCAGAACAGTAATGATAACCACATATCCATCTGCTCTGCAAGTTATGACTTTTAGCCCACCATCTTCATTTGCTAAGGAAACAAGGAAAATAGTCCTCTTTAGCTCAAAATAGTAAGTTGAATTTATATACATGGTCACATTACTCAAAGTTTAGAGTTGCTACAAGATTTCACTCTTGCAGTGTGCAGCGTGGAGCATCACAACCATGACTTACCAGGGAATTTTGGATTCACTTTTTCAGCTCAGTCTTCTTTCATGAATGCTTATGGCAAACAACATTTTCATATTACATTCCTATTCAGTATTAACTGTAAAGTCTACTAGACCTGTGTATATGTACATATACAGTATATATATATATAGAACTTAACTGATATAAAATGATGATATTAAAGTGCTAATATTTTCATGTTTTCTCTTTTTCCATTTCTTCAGGGCCTATATGAGTGTGAAAGAGCTGAAGGAGGAGCTACACCTGAGCAGCACTGACACACTCAATGTTTTCTTTGCCAGCAATTCAGTGCGGGAGGAGCTGGCAGGAGCTGCAACCTGGCCATGGGCAAAGGAGGCTCTTACCCATCAAGGTAAGTTAAATGGCATCAAACTACTGTATATTATATATAAATGTAATCTTTCCACATCTCTTGCTGCATCTTTATTCGTCTTTGTATTGTAATGTGTTATCCATCTTTATACCATTTTCTCAGTTGTCTGTCTTCCTCTTTCTTCTTTCCTCCTTTTCCAGTTCTGTCATTATTTTCTTCTTTCTTTCATCCTACTTCTCTTTCTCCTTTTATTCATCCCTTCATCTCTTCCTCGTCCTCAATCCTTTCTTGTCTGCTTTGGCGATATCCAAACGGGATGGGGAGAGCAATTGGAGCTGGCAGAGATTTTTCCCCGGCACATTGCCTCTTTCCTCTTGCAATTATTAGGCCCCTTTCCACTGGAAAAGGCTAATCAACCCAACAACAACCAAACAAACAAACGGCAGTGTGGGCTCTGTACCATTGTTGCCACCCATGCCCACTTGCCAGCTGTTCTTTAGTTATTTATGCACTTTTTTTCTTCTACAAAGTAGTGAGTGGACTTTCATGAACTCAAATGTCCCTGCAAAATGCTGCTACTTCATGGACTACTTTTTTGGGGCTTTCATTAAGGTGCACTGGAGGTGCATCTTAATTAAGAGCAGTTGAAAGACAGACTTCTCCTTCTCTTCATCTACGTCACTCCCAGTGCACATCGTCAGCAAAGATAACGTAACAATAATACTGTGTATTTTTAACATTTTAACTGCTAGCAAATAACCATCAATGTATGATCTTCCTCCTACGATTATCAGCAGAAACGTCTTGATTGTACTGCTTTGGCATGCACAAAAAACCCTATAACATTCCCAGCACCTTGATGAATCCCTGCATCAAATGTCAGGCTGTTTAGATGGCAAATGGGGTTCTTATTCACTACCAGTTCAGTATACATACAGTATATAAGTATGTTTCAGTTAAAGAAATAGCATATTCAACAATGAAAAGTTTTGTCTTGTTTTATTTCCCCTACACAAACTGGTGATGAAACGATTAATCGATTGATTTTACGATTGCCAATTAACTGATTTGTACTAATATTATTAATTTAATTTTCTTTAGTTCATATAATTATGAATTTAATACTTATTCAGATGAAATAAGCAGTTTTATTAAAATGTTAATGTCACTTTGAGCTCCGGTAACTTCTGCTGGGCATTTGTTATTTAGAAATTTAATAGACTAAATTGATAATTGAGTGATTCAAAACATAACTGGCTGATTAAATGAAAAGAATTGCTAGCTGTAGCCTCATAGGCAAAACACCGGTGATGTTTTATGTCTGCAATATGCACATCAAATTAGCTGGCACAAATTTATTACAGCTGTCTTCCAAAGACATTTATGTCTAAAACATTAGCATGAAATTATGCCAAAATGCTCGCACAGCACAATCAAAGACAAACAACTGCACTGTTAACCAAAAAAAGTTTCTATTTGCCACCACTGATTTTGAAAAATGGATGCAAAGATGCATTTTTATGTTTAACAGACCTTTACCCTATTTCTGTTGTTTGCTTTATTTGGTTTGTTCTCACATCCCGTTTTACATAAAAAATATTTCAACATACTTTCCTTTACAAGAAGTTGCAATATTCATAAGGTCTTATATATCCGAACAATTCAACATGAAAATATGTATTAAAATAAACCAGAACAAGTAATAAGAAATAATAATCTCTACACTGTTATTTATGTTATTATAACATAAATAACACAAAAAATTCAAAATTAAACTAAACATGAGTTATATATATAAGTTCACCTTACTGTACATAAACATACACATTCAGTCCAATATAAACAGGAAAATATCCATATTATCTAAAAAAATAAAAAAATCTTGTCTCTTTCTGTTTTTAAATTGAATTTCTGTGCAGATGTCAACGTTTAAAATGTTAGTGAATTCTTCGACAGCTCTTTGCCAAACCGTATTTGTTTAAAGTTGATATCATATGACATATGTATTTGTTCACGCCACCGCTGGAGATTTGCAGGCAAGGCGAGCGCGCACCACACAGCTCCCGGTGAACACAGGATGTCAAATATCAAAATGAGACTTTGGTTTTACTATTTTCAATCAGAGGGATGTTTTCTAGCTCAAGGCTGCCATAGCTTTTCTTCTAAAAAGCTACAGTTCCATTTTGGGGTAATAACATCCCTTGTTGTTTCTTCAGAGTAAAAAGTAACTCATAATTATATAATTTAATATGTTATTGTTGTAGATCTATGGGCTTGAGATAGCTATTAACTGATTTAAATAGGGAACTTAACTTTGACGCTACCAGTCATATTGTCAGAGTAGATGTTACATTTTCGAATGAAACTGTTGAATTTAGTTCTCTACTGAATGTCTCCCACATGACATTCGTTTCAGTTGCTCAGCATCTGTCCCTGTTTAAAAACAAGTGAGTGGATGACAAGTCGTCTCCGGAGGCCCTGTTGTTTAGTGTCTTCGTATTTAATGTCTTCATTGTTCAATGTCTTCCCCACTGAACACACTGTTTCTAATTAGAAAGCCAATAACTGTCATGTCTGTTCTTGATTCCACGATTGTCAGCATGCTGCAGAAAACCTGTATCTCGACTCAAAGGCCTGCATTCAAATACTAACAGCATTCTTTTTTCATTCAAGGATGTACATTAGCAAAAATGCATTATCTTACACTGTTAAGAAACCATTAAAACAAAAAAATCTTCCATCCAGATCCACATCAAAAATCAAATCCCTTGTTGTCCATGGTGCATGGACTAACTTTCTACCAAATTTCATTGAGATCTGTTAACGTATTTTGAGATATCCTGCTAACTACCGGACAGACCAAGAAACAAGACCGAAAACATAACCTCCCTAAGCAGGGACAGAGGATGCAAACAAGAGCTTTCAGCCTATTACAGGGTTCGTACAAAGTCTTGAAAGTTTGGAAAATGCTTAATTTTAACCATTATGTTTTCAAGGTTAGGAATATGCTTGAATTTCGAATATAATCCTTGAAAAATGCTTGGATTTTCAACATAACCTGTTCTTTCATCGTCTATACAATCACTCATGTAAACCAAAAATCTTTTAATATTTGAATTGAAAGGATCCTGTTGTAGCTTAAAAGTGCTTGAATTTTACTCTTAAAAAGCTGTATGAACCCTGATATTAGTACACAGTCAGACTTAAACATGTACTTCAGAGCAGGGTCATTATCATCATTACTAGAAAAGTAATTGAATGTGTTTATGGAAACATAGAGATGTACATAGAAAGCCACTTTTCCACGTTCTATTAACCATTCCGGATCAGATGGGATGCCTGATTTTCCTTCTGTTCTCTCATTATGATCTGCCTGTCTGAATCCAGCCTACCTACCATTTACACATAGGTCACCCACAACTCAGCTCTTTATACGTTAATGGATTTAAAATACCTGTTTTACCTTTAAAGCACTTCCACTTTGAACATTCTGCTGCATCTTAAACGCCAACTCATGCAGTCTAGTAGTTATCTAGTAATATCAGTAACTGTTCATTGAATTAGTTTTTATATTATAATATTTATATATAACGTTCATAATGTCAGTGCACCGCTCCACTGTTTTTCAGTGATTTATATTTTTTTCCGTAATTATCTTCAGTGGCCATGGTATTTCTTTTAGTGCATTTTCAGTGGCATGGGTTAGCTCCAAGGCCATGAAATTGTACAAGCAAGACAGTGATTGTGGGTGTCAATTATTAGGAAAACGGGGCAAAATGGTAAATACAAGGTTTCTGCAAAGCATTCGTCTATATTTAAAGCAGGCAAAAATGGTCCATATCCACTTTACCGTATCCTGTTTCCTGTTTTTGGTTTAAAGTACTAAAGTTTTACATCATTCCTAATTAGTTTTAAATGTCACAGTTCTTTTTACTATTACTTTCTCTTTTGGACAGACACAAAGCTGGTAGTTAGAATCTGTACAACAATACCATGCTTTTTTGTGATCAGTTGTTTTGTTGGGAGCTTCTGAAATCTTATCAGAAAACAATCCTACCTGGGTAATAGATCTGAACATGGTTTCATGTGTTTAGATACAGAACAAAAACTGAATCTGGGGATTTCCTGTTATTCATTGTCTTGCCAAAGGACACTAACCCATTTCACCTGTTAAAGGACGGTTTTCCAAATCATTACGTCCCAGCAAGGGTTTACAGTCTTGAAAGAGAACAATGTTAGATTTCACACACCTTTTTCTCACTTTTCAGTCACTAGTAATATATTTACTGTGACTGACTGAAATATCTAGATAGTAAAAGATTATGACCCATACTGTGAATTTGACCTTTTGTCCTCAGGTGGAATGGTGCTGAACCCGTCCTACTTTGGTACCATGGGCCACCACAACACCATGATCCATGAGATGGGCCACATCTTGGGACTGTACCATGTCTTCAAGGGGGTGAGCGAGCGGGACTCCTGTGATGACCCATGTCAGGTAGGACTGTTAAATCTTCTCCTTTTGATGAATCTTAATGGGACTTTTTTGTGTCACACGGTAGGAAGGTTTTCCTTATGCAAAGCAGCACTGCATTTACTTTTTTGGAAGTTTTAATCAAATGTTTATTGTTCTGTATCTTACAATATCTGACCTTATCCAAAACGTTATGCGGTAAAGTGTTTTTCTTCAGTCATTATGTGTACGCTTGTACTGTGTAAGAATAAGATGGGGTTGTCTGTGTGCTTCTTCATCTGCTGTCTGTAAAGTGTAGACATGCCTACCTGGATAGATGGGATCATTTGCTAGTAGCTCTGTCATGTGCACTTGCAGGAGACCATCCCATCCATGGAGACGGGAGATCTGTGCGCTGACACTGCACCAATGCCCAAATCCAAAGCCTGCCATGATCCCGGAGCCGTCAACGATACCTGCGGAGTCACCACGTACCAGGACACACCTTACAGCAATTACATGAGTTACACAGGTGCAGTGAATAAACATTCTATACTTATCCTACTTGTAATTAACAGCAGGCGTACTGTGAGACATGTTGAAAAGAATTAACCCACAGAACAAGTCAATTGCATGGCATTGTAGAATGTATACTGTACATTATCAGAATAGTGATGATGAAATAGACACACTGTGTAACATCCTACTGCACAATTACAAACAGTGCTTTTTTGTGCGAGACAAAACTCAGTAGGAATACAAGAACATGGTTCTTGGTTACAAAAGACTGCCGTTGGTCATTAATCCTTTCATCATTTGTATATTTTAAAAAAGAACAGACATGAAATACTTATGGAAAAGTAATCTACCTCTTGACAGCCACACAAGCTAGTACAAGACTTACCCTACATATACTTCATACAAATACTTGCATTACTTTTTACATTTGATTGGCTTATTTAAGCTAATTTCAGCATTATAATGTGCTTGCTATAAATAACAATAATAATAGTAAGAATTTTTTCTCACAAAACAGTGTTAAAATTAACTATTTCGGCTGAGTATTATCATGACTTAAATCGAGTCGGTGAGGGAATAGCTTATTTGCACATCTGAATGACACACATTTGAATTTTGTTCAAGACAATCTGCACATAAATAAACCTCAATGATATCTTTAGAGCCAGGGCACGAAATTAGCACCAGCCACCAGCCAAATGCTGGTAAAATATGTGGCTGGTAGATTTGCTTCACTCACCAGCCAAAAAAACAATGGTAATCTATTGAGCCATTAGGCTGGTGGACAAAAACATTACATTCCCTGTTTAGAGCAATATGATATGATTGTTTTAGTCATTTCTAGTCAAAATTACTCTTGAACCATAAGTCCTGAATGTTGCCTGATATACTCGGATATAGTTTCATGCTCTCTGAAAGGTCCATTAAGGACATTGCTGTTGCGTTCACAGGGTGTAATCTCACCTCCCTCTGTCAGATGTCTGCAATAAACCTAATTATATCCAACCATGTAATTAGCACTGAAGTTAGATGGAGGCTAGTGTTAGAACCTGATCCATGATGATTACCTAGGTCCTTTCTTTTCATTGCACCACATTAGATGACAACTGCACCAACCATTTCACTCCCAACCAAGTGGCCCGGATGCACTGTTATCTTGACTTGGTCTACCAGAAGTGGCTGATGGACCGGCAACCTGCCCCAATCCCTCTGGCCCCCATAGTGACAGACCAGAGTTCGGATTCTGTTTCTATCTATTGGCTGCCACCTATAAGGGGACCACTTTATCAGAGGTACGATTGCATGGGTTCTTAATCTTATTTATCTCTTCAAGGAATACACCAAATTGAAATGTGTCTGTTGTCTGCACTTGTCTCCTCATTTAGTGCAATCTTGACCCTAACTATGGACAAATAATGCGTAACTAAAGTGTTCAAATACATTTCAAATTTTTAAAAACCCATCTGAACCCAAAGTTCACCTGGTCCTATGACTGCTTTAGTGATTATGCATAATTAACAAATGATTGCACTTACCATGAGTGAACACATTGGCAGCAATGTGTTGCATGTGTTGTGTCTTTACCCTCATGCAAGTAGACAAATGAATGACAGCGTACATGTCGGCTAAGTCCCAACACATGCACTGCTTTTCCAAATGGCACAAGCCAGTATGGGTCTGAGCCCATGGATGTATAAAGAGATCTGGATACAGCGTCGGAGGCGGCCCCCCAAGTTGCTCAGTGGTGCATGAAGCCAAAATAGTTTGACTTCTGGGTATAAAATTACCTGAATTTTCCGCATAGATTCTGCATTGTGCGGCCCATACAGCAAGTGCACCAGCGTTTCCTTTAACCCCGCCTCCCAACCGATCGGTCTCAGGCTCGCTCACATGAATTGCAGTGACTCTATAACTCTGGATTCGACTATTAGTGAATTTTACAACTATTGATTAACATAATGATTTATATAAAAGAGCTATTTAAGTGTTCATACTGGGAAGTTGATGTACCTGTAAAATTATCAACTGATTTACAGACGTCTCTTTCACAATGTAAGTCTGTGGGAAAAAGTCTTTAAAGGGCCAGTGTGCATCACGTGACGGACCCGGAAGTTGTAATTACACGGTTTGGCCACTATGTCAAATTGACTTCAAAGCCCGGCGCACTTCTGGGGGGGTTTGCCTGAGCCTGCTGGGACAATGGTGCATTCAGTGGCTCCTCGTCAACATGTAAAGTTAAAGATTTGTCACCAGAAAGTTGCCCCTCAAATAGACTACAAAGTGGTATACCTGTGATGAACTTAGGGAAGATAACCAAGTTCACAATATGAATTGCAACGTATCATTCTAACACGTCATGGACAACTGGCAAATAGTGTAATGGCCAATTTACATGTAATGCCTGGTGATTAAAAACATATTCAGGCTGCTAACAAGAACAAGAACAATAAGTGGAGTTAATGCCTGGTTATAGCTTGCAGTATCTTTTTAATTGGTCCTATTCATGTTTTGTATTTACCAGTCCATGATGACCACCTGAACAAAAACACTTTGTAAAGATTATGTGATCATGTCATACTTCCTGACTTTATGAGTTGACAAAGATTACCGTAACAATAAACAACTGAATGGTGTGCAATGATGGCTTATGGGATTTTCAACATAAAAACCTGTTGTATCCTATTGTACAGGCCTTGTTGGCCCATTGTAATGTATTCAGGTACTGTTGTGACTGTAGCCTTAAATAGACTCCTCCACAAGTCATCAAATTGAGGGTCATTGTTTGACCGGCAACTGCAACTCATCCCCCCTCTACTTTTTCTTGTGTGTTGGCCCTGTTCTTGTTCTCCTTCAGATCTCTTCATTTGTCCATCTTTTCTAGAGTGAAAACAAAGCAAGTTGGTCCAATACCATTGTAGATCTGGTGTTAAAAGAGACATATTTACCTTGCTGTGACAAGCAAAAGACAAAGCGTGATATTTCATAATCAGCAACTGTGTTTACTTCTGTCCCAGCTCCTCATTCCCTGGGTCTGGTATCAACTGTGGAGACTGTGAGAAAGACGGTGTTTTCCACCAGTACGCCTACGAGGCCACCTCACCTCGCATCTGTGACACTTCAGGCTACTGGACACCTGAAGAGGCAGTTGGTCAGTCAAAAATCTGTGTGTGTGTGTTTGTGCATATGTGTATCTAAAAGAAGGACAGTGTTTCAGAATAGTAGCCTTTTACTTGTTGCAACATACGTAGTCTCCTTCTTCATGCACCCCTTAATCAAATCAAGTTTTTGCTCTTGTTCCGAAAAAGACAATATTCCTACTAAGCTGTTTACATGGCTAATGAAAATTAATATTCCACTAATATTCACATTTACATGCAGCCTTGTTGACTGTGCAAACACAGCCTCCCTCTTTCATTCGTTCAGCCACCTTGCTCTTGAAAAGGTTGGCGTTGCAATATTTGCACTGTTGATATCCAAGTTTTTCATAGTATTTAAAAGTAGGTGTGTGCGTTACAAACCCCAATTAAGAAGCATATTCCGAATGCGCTGTGTACATGTACAAAGGATGCTCCTAAAGCCCGATTAATATTGGCATATCCCATGTGTTAATCGAAAAAAGGTTACATTCAGAACACATATACATATATATATATATATATGCTGTTTACATGACCCGCATCAAATTCAGAATATTGTCATATTCAGAAGAATAGTGGAAAGTTAGTGTAAACAGAAGCTGTGTCTCAATTCAGGGGCCGCATCCTTCGAAGGCTTCCCTCAGTGCAACGAGGCTGTTCCCTTTTCGAAGGCTCCTCAAATGCAAGGATTCAGCGGCTGGATCCTTCGCAAGATTCCTATCCCAAGACTCATTACGCGCAAAAGAATATGTTGTCCCCAAACGTACCTTTAACAGCGGGATTATATTACACTTTTAAATGTAAGTAGGTTTCAACTCACTCGAATAGCTAACGATACAAAAAACCAAGGGGCTTTAAAAATCTCAAACTTCAACTGCAGCTGCCAAGGTTGCTAGGCGACAGGAGTGGCGCTCCATGATGCTCGTGATGCAAATAGATCGTAAATCCGTAGACCAGGCCGTCTCATTTAACAACACTCGGTTCGGCCTTCCCAGTATATGAAGGGCTCGCCTTCGTAGACCGCATCCTTAGAAGGATGCAGCCCTTGAACTGAGACACAGCTGTAGTCAGTGTGAGTATAAACAGAACTGAATATGAGAGGTTGTTGAAGCTGCATGTAAAACCGCAGCTACATTATCAACACTTTGAATTTGATTTTCACAATGAGGGTGTTTTTTAGTCATTAATTACTTGGTCAAAATAGGTTATTTTTCTGCTATTGGGAAATTAATAATGGTGAAATTGCTGATACCCTCTTCTCTGTCAATAGTTATTGACAGTGAGGAATGCGGCGGTTTCAGGTTTGAGTTTGTGTCCTTGAGTTCTCCTCTTGTTTCCACAGAGCAGATCAACCCCCTCCCCTCCAAAACCACACACACACACACACACACACACACGTCTCTTCCCTGTAAATTTCAGGTGCGTGCAAGGCTAATGGCTCCTGGAAGAGGAAAAAGCAGAAAATCATTAAATGATAATTGCCCTCAGCTACAGACCTCTCTCTGTCTCTGTCTTGTTTTAGCCAAAGCAAGAACAAGGATTATTAGGCAAAGCGTCTACTCTGGGTAATGTTTGGGTGCTGTTCAAACATTGAACCTCCATCATAAACAAAAAAGCCTAACAAAAGTGTATCTTGTAGCACTGTACTTTGAAAATTTACGCTTCATGTAAGCACGTGGGTCTCGTTATTCCAATCATAATTTCTGGAGAAGCCCGGTCTCCTTTGACATGACATGTAGGGTGTGGAGAAAGAAACAAGAAAGAAAAAAGGAATACAAGGAAGCAAAGAAAGAAAGAAGAAGAAGAGAAAGAAAGAGATGTATAGAAAGAAAGAATGAAATACCGTACAAACACAAAAACACTTTCCTTCTCTTCCGTGGAAACTCTACCCAAATATGTGGAAATCCTCTGCTGGAATTTATGCTTTGAAAACAAGCGGCAAGGAAGAACAGGGGGGATTACGGCTCCCTCTCTTTCACTGCGGGATCATAATGATGATAAAGAGTCAATTACAGTCTTACTCTAAACAGTGGTATGCACACAGCTGAGGAGACAGCCAGTCTGCTGGCTTCCCTGGCTCCCTTTTCAGTCTTTCCCACTTCTAAAGACGATGATGCGCTGGGTCACTTTTGTCAGCCAACGGAGATGGGCAATATCGCCTTCAGCAGGGAAAGAGAGAGGGGAAATTGGACTAATTCAGTGCGGACATCATGGCTGGCAACACAAAACATACGTTTAATGACAAAACACTGGCTAGAATTGTTGGCAAAATTGTCATTTTACATCTTTTTAAAATGTTGCCTGTGCCACAGTCTTGACTGGTTTGAGTTTTCAGACTGAGAGAAAACACCCAGCAGTTTCACGAGTTCCTGTTGAAAAGGATTAACTTCGTTTATGTGCCGCATCAAGCATTAAAGTAGTTTATAATATAAAATTTTAAGTAGATGCATCATGTAGTACAATTTGCAGAGAATAGAGAGAGGGGATGAAAGGTAGAAAAGTCCATACCTGTACAGGGCGAATGCAAATCCAATATCACATCATCTAAGCTGATTGATGGATAAAGATGGAAATATATAAGACTTGTGGAGGAAATGAGTTGTGGTTGCAGCAAAAGTAATAATCTATGTTAAGTTAGTAGCATGGAGGAAGAACGAACGGCAAAAATATTGAACATTACATTCTCATATTTTGCTTGTGTTTAATGCTTTATTAAACACAAGTATTTAGTTTGCAGAAAACCACATGACATAAGCAGATAATAAAAAACAAGAATAGAACAATATTATCACCTTCTAAAGTTGTTACGGCAAACGTGTTAGCAAACAGTTTGCAGACACACAGCGACATCATCATCCCGTTGAAGCTGTGTTACATGACGTGTGAGTGGGGTTGTAGGCAGGAAAACTAAAATAATCTAATATAGTTTTATAGCCCTCTGTAGAGCCGCATGGAGCTGCAGAGTTGGGGGGGTTCTCTGTGGGTTTGCCAATAGGAACGACACCTGTCACATTACACAGAGTCATGATTCATTGTTACTATTACAAATACCAAATAGTGCTGCTTTAAATAGCAAATAGTGAATTTCCATGTGTGATTTTCATGGACATCTGGTATGTTAACTGCACCAAAAAAGTGATGTTTCTTGAATTTAAAATGATGAAATTAACAAGCACATTTTCACAGCAATGGGAAGGATGAGCCTCTTACCAGACTCACTTGCCCATATTGCAGTGCAGCCATAAGACGTGTGGCAGAAATGGCTGATCATGTGCCAGTAGTGTATTTTCAGACTCATGACCAATGTATTAACCTGCTGTGCTTTACTGTTTGTACCTTTGTGGTGCCAAATCCTGCCTCTGATCTTAGTGTATGTCCCATAAGCTGTTTGTTTAAGCATACCAACTGCACAATAAATTCCACCTGCTACATGTAAACAGGAGTTCCAGTTCTCTTTCAGCATAGGAGATACTTCGTTTTTAATATTCCTCAATGCAAATTATGCATTGGGCCAATCTTTGTTTTTCTGACAGCTTGGCGATCGATTGTGCTTCCACACATGGCTGAACATAGTGGGTGTGAAATGTGTAATGTAACACCTCAATAACATCCTGATTTTATTTGGCTTTCACCTGGAACACAGCTGATAATAACACTGCCATAATGGGATTCCATTGTGCTAATCACCAACACTGTAACAATTAGCAACTCATTTTGTCTGGTGTAATGAAGTTACGACTGGGTTTTTGAATGTGGGCCATGTTTTAAGTAAGGGGGGGGGGACTCGTAACTTTCTCAGCTGGAAAATTCTGCTCCCTCTAGTTACTAAAAAGGATGTGTTTGTTAAAAGTAGTACTTAGAAATGTGTTAAATTTGTCACTACTAAATAGAGGTGGATAAGACATGTTGAAGACAAGGACACCACAAAAATCTATTTCAGGAAAAAAAACATCCCTACTGTAGGTATTATTTATTAGGACTAAACTCAGGACTGTATGGGTGTGGTTTGATCAGATTTGATTTGCAGTGGCATCTCCCCGGCAACATAAGGAAACCATCCCACAGCTGTCATCATACTGAAATATTGCTAAACATTTTACATTAAGAAGCTGATTGTGAAAATATGTTTTCAGGGCCTTTAATAAAAGTATAACCAGCCAGGTGATGTGATCAATATTTTGACATAGACTATGTGCTTATAGATTTATCAAAATGTTTAATGAAAAACACATTAGATAGGTAGTGAGTCTGAGTATCCACGCAGGTTAATGTTAGACTGCCACACACACAGACACAGACATCTTTGTTGAATTGGACCTGTTTAACTGTTTAACAGCCTGGCTTGGCATGCCTCTGTTAACCTTGCACAAATTCCCACGTATGGAGAAACATGCACACACACACACACACAAGGTGCATGACGGATGGTGTGTGTGTGTGTCCTGTTTGCCAGTAACAAAGGTATTTAGACTGACACCTTAGCCTGAACAGTACTACAGTCCTTTACTGCTGGGCAAAGAGCAGCTCCACTCAGGAGAACAGCAGTAGTTGTTAAAACAGGAGACAATGTTGCTCACATGTTCTTCCCAGACAGGTTCTGAAACAAAGGCAAGTCCAGTGTGTTCAACCAATTAGGTGAGAGAAGGGTTCATCTCAGTGTCTGAATGAGAGAAATGTCAGTCAAGTACACTGACTGGTCCTAGGTTCAGTCTATCCACTGTCAGTGGTGCTGTAGTTCACGGTTCTGGATTGGATGAAGTCATTGAGAGTGCTCGCAATACATGAATACAAACGCGTGTGTCTGTGTGATGTTATTGAACCCCAGGCCCACCTGATGTGGAGCAGCCCTGTGATCCCAGTCTCCAGGCCTGGAGTCCCGAGCTCAGCCTTTATGACACTAATGTGACCTCACCATGTCCTGACACGGAGGGCTGCACCCTCACCCTAAGGTTCCTCTACCCTATCGTTCCACACGCACTTACCCTCTGGGTCACCTACATCGCTTCCAGTAAGTGTCACTCCATAACAAACCAATGCTTGAAAACCAATAGTCACGTACCATTGTCTATGAATACTTGAATAAGACATTTACTTCCAAAATCCTGGCCACCAGATATAACCATTGCTACTCTGTTAAATGTAAAAAACAGCTGGACATTGAAGTTCAAAATAACATAAATAACTGCTGACATATTTAATCTATGTCTGTATTTCCCTGTCACAGACAACCCAGCCATAGCCAACATAGAGCTGACAACAGACCAGGGGAAAAGCATTAACCTTGGACACCAGCACGTCTTCTGCGACATGCCCCTCACCTTGCGCCTCGACACCCACAACGCTGCCATCACCGCCATAAAACTCTGCACCTATGATGAGAAGATGGAGATCGATGCTGCCATGTTGTCTTCGGGCCCCGGCAGCCCTCTGTGCTCCGGCTGCCAGCCTCTGCTGTACAGGATTCAGCGGCAGCCACCCTTCGCCAGCAAACCCCCCTCACCTCAGACCCAGCAGACGTTCACTGACAGGTAGACGCTGAGTGTTGTCAGGTGTTTGTCGAGGCAAAATGATTCATTTACTTGCATTTACTTCAGTTAAGTTTAAGTTAAGATTACCCTACAGTCATGTTTAAGTGTTATTTAGCAATAAAAGCAAATCACATCAGTTTACTCAGACCTCTAAGGTCACGCCATACATTATAATACTGACCCCAGCTGGAGAATAAACTCCAAACATGTGAACTGGGTCAACAGGCAAAAGTGGCATTAGTGTTGCATCAACCTGATGTGATTATAGAGACATTCTGCATTCAAAAATCAGGCAAGGATTTGCTATGCAGGAGTTAACCACAATGCGTAATGGGAATTGACAGGTGTGTTGTTTTTCTGTCCAAACCACCCTAAAATACCCAGAATGCCACCTGAGGCAAGTTCCTGAGTCCGGTTTTCTCTCAGGTGCAGATGAATATTTATAACACGGAGGCTGGCCCAGCTGCTAATGCTGGGTCCCAAACATACAAACACACGTAGACAGACACACTGCCTTGTCAGACATCAGCAGCTCAGAGGAAAATAAGACTGGGGGTAAAAAAGGTAATTTAGGGCCAACATGGAGCAGAAGGTTCCACAGCATACCTCTGTGTCTGTGTGTGTTTCCTCAGATCTGCTAATCCACAGTTATCTGTCGCTCAAAAGTGTTTGGGTCTGGTTCTGCTTGAAAAGCTCAGAACACAAATGTTTCCAACATGGGGATGCCGAGCTGTGGCTACTGATCCAAATCTGTTTCAACAAGCATATACTCAATCAAAAGCATGCTGAGGTTTTGGGGCTAACTTGAATCAGTTTGTGTAGTATCCTCTCTCGTACTGTGGGGTGTCCAAATGATTACCGGAATCCAAATGTAAACCCACAAGCCAGTTTTCTACCTCACCAAATACCCTAAATCTCTCTACTCTCATGCTTTTCTGATTCAATATATCTATACACAAAAAGCTGACAAGAACCTGCCAGGATGTGACAGTTGTGTCACATGATTGCAGATCATTTGGGGCTGATTTCAAACGTGGCAATTTCTGAGAAGCTGTTGCTGTTTTACAGAGCAGGGCGGATGTTAGGTGGACACAGCTTCAAAAACAGTTTATTTTTCAGGGAACACATCCCCTATGTTACACAAGCTGTGTCTAAGTGCAAAAAGATGTAAGAACCAGTGGGGATTGAGTTATGTGGGACTGAGGAGGGCAGAGAGGGGTTGATGTGAGGAGAAGAGAGTGTTTTGAGAGCAATGAGTTTGGAAAAGAAGGGAGAGGGAGCAAAGGGAGGGCGGGATAATGGAGAGAAGAGATGATGAAAAAGAAGAGAGGGGGAGAAAAAAAGGGAACTGGAAAGGATGTAGATCAGCATACAGAGAGAGACACAAAAGAGAGGTGTGGGAGGAAGATAAATTAAACTCAAAGTGGAGGATACTGTAGGTGAGGGAAGGAGAAGCAAGGGGTGAGGAATGGTGAGAGGACAGAGGGAGACAAACTAAGCAGAGGCAATTTTTTTTTTCTTTTGTTGAATATGAACCAAATGTGAGCAGCAGAGGCCATAAACACCAGTGACTGCTTGGATCTGGTCCTTAGCCATTTCCTCCTGCTGAACTTGCACCATGGTTAGCACAGGCTGATGGAGAAGAACACAGAGAGGGAAAGAGTGAAGAGGACAAGTAGGACTGCTTAATTAATCAAAAAACTTCACATTAAAATGTTACTATCCAGGGTGATTGTAGAGATTACAACTTGACCTTTGTTAATCAGGTATTCTGTGATTGTACATTGAAGAAAATACTTTTCATTTTCAAACCAATGAGTGGACCAATGATGTTTGCTGTATAAATAAAACAAACCTGAGAAGGCAAATCATCCTTTTGGCTCCAGTGAGGATGTGTTCTTTTAGGCTCAGGTTATGCTCGATCAGAAGTAGTCCATAAGGAAATCTGAAGTGTTTACATTTGTTCCAAACGGCCACACTGGAAGTCGAAGTCTGTTTCCCTGTCGATATATGTTTCCCCTTACCTTAACCTGACCCCAACCATGGGGGTGGGGCGGTAGAGAGGGGGTAGATGTGAGATTGTTTAAATATGGGGATAACGGTGCAGATGCAGCCTCTCCTGGAAGACCTTCATAGTGTTGCACTCTGTTGTACACATGAAAAGTGTCATAAGTAGTTATGCTCTAGTAACAAAGAGCAGTTCAAAACCTGGCTCCTTTTCACCTTCACACAGCTGGCCAATCACGGCACGAAGTGGGTCTGAATGTCATATTGTTGGTTTCGGAAAGTTAGAGAAATGGTTGGACACAAGGAAAGGTGTGGGGGTAGGGGGTTTCCGAAGCTACTGCTCATCCAACGTGACCATCCAAGTGCTTGTGAAATGGTTAGACAGCCTCTGAAACCCCCTCACCCACATGTTTCTGACATAGGAATGGGGGTGGGGGGTATGGGGGTGGGGGGGGCATTAAGGCTTCTAACCAGGTGTGTGGAGGAGAGAAAGTATGCAGCGTTTGAACTTCTCTCTCAAGCTCTCTTTTTTCATTACCGTCACTTTCGTGTGCACAACTGAGTGCAACACCAGGAATGCCTTTGGAGAAACACTGTCACACAAAAAGTGTGCCATTATCCCCATTTGTAGATTCATTCTTGCCCCTCGCTTTGACGGCAGGCCCAACCTTCGAGAGTGGTGTTTGGAACAACTGTAAACACCTTTGTTCTTAAGCCCAGTTCAGACCAAAGATTCACGACGAGACGAGTTGAAACTTGCAACTGCTTGCAATGCGCCGGTCTGCAACGCTCTGAAACCAATGTGACAAGACGAGACAGCGTATAGTTTCCATCTCCATCGTTTCCACCTCTTTGTACTTCTGTTCTAACTGCCGGCTTTTCAGGCGTTTTTTGTAGCTGGATATAATTTGTAGCGTCTTAAAATATGAATGAGGATAGTGATAGTGAGTTACTTGCTACACCTGCATTTCTAGTATTGATGAAAAATGAGTGAGTCGAGATGATCAGCTGACTTTGCTACGAGCTGATTGGCTGCTGAAACAAGTGACGTGCCTTACGTTCTAAAACCAGCCACTGGCAACATGACAAGCCGAGTCGCAGGCGACGCCATCAGCCGGCTTGAGTCGAGCTGAGACGGGCCAGATCACACCGCTGTAACTTTTCCCTGCAACATTCTACAGCGGTTTAATCTCATTGCGAATCTTTGGTCTGAACTGGCCTTCAGATGTGGTTGTGCAAAACTTCATTCGAAATAGCTTGTTTCAGGCACACCTCTACCCCTGACATAGAATATTATTTGTGTTGAAAAAGCAGTTTACAAATTTGCTTCACGATTTTTGTTAATTAAGTTCGTAGTTTAAGAGGATATTAGTCATGTAGGGAGGAAGTGCGGAGTGCAACAAGGCAAAGGGAAAAGATGACCTAAACCTCACCATAATTATCATGAAGTAGAGAGGCCTCTGAGAGCAGAGAGGGAGAGAGCTGTGGTAGAGGGTTGGAGGATATATCCAAATATAGATACAGTACAGATAAACAGGGAAGGGGAGAGTTTTTCAAATTCTTCCTTTTCTTCTCTGATCCATAATTGATAAAGGAAATTTGTAGTCTGGAGAAACCGGACAGACCTCACATACTGAGTGATTTGTGCTCCTCCTGGTTAACTTTCGCGAAAGGTGGATACAGAAGCAATAGATCTTTGCTGGGAAAACAGGGAGGGGGCTCTTTTTATAGACACAGCCTGCAAAAACAGATCAATAGGCCCGACACTGGAGCCAAGGTATCGTTACACACACTTCCTGCTGCGGCTTTAAGGTTACTGGATACTGCAAGGTTACAGATAGAAGCCACTGCCAGTGCAAGTTCCTTTTTTGTTGCTGCAGTGCCACGAGCCATTGTTTGCCAAATCAATCAGGATTCATGCAGAACTGATTGGTTGGGGGGCATACTGCAAATACAATGCTTCCTCTCTACATAGCACAAAGTAAGCAATGATATTTGCAAGAGAATTAGGTCATCATGCACTACACTGGCACCATTAATCACAATCATTTTTTCTAATTTTGTCAAATTTGGAATGAGTCATTGGTATCGATCAACAAGCCTGTAAAGATTATATGATCAGTTTGTAGAACAAAGCAGTTGAAACCTCGCTTACTGCTCCTCGAAAGAACAAAGAGCAAACTTTGGACATCTATTTAATAATTTTATTATGCCAATTTTTTTTTTACAATTTTAAGCAATCACAAAACCATTTTCCCTCTCCTCTCCTCTCCTCCTCCCCTCTCCTTTCTTCCCCTCTCCTCTCCTCTCCAGCTCTGTAAGACAGGGAGTCCAGTACCAGTACACAATCCAAGTGGAAGCAGACGGTCTCTTCAGCGTTCCCTCCCCACCTCTCCTCTACACCCACGGGCAGTCCTACTGTGGAGATGGCCTCATACAGGGGTCTGTGCACTTATATTACTATTACTGTGTGTAACATGACCGATGAAGATGGTGACTAATTACACATTGAAATGAAGGTGATGATGATGGTTCTCTCTCTGTAGGACAGAAGAGTGTGACGACAGTAATCTGTTGGATGGTGATGGCTGCTCTAAGAAATGCCACAAGGAGATGGGCTTCAACTGTAATGGTAAGTGAGTCCCATTCACTCCAGTGCAGAAAGAAACGTCTCTGGTCCGTCTTGGATTCACACACACACACATATGCAGTTTAAAACTGAAAGCTTGTTGAGCACTGGGGTTTCTTTCAAAGCAACGGCAACACCATATCCACCATATAAACTTTTAGTGTAAAAGAGCAGTCACTAAATAGCCAGAAATCTCTCATTTGTGCAGCAGTGTTACAATAACAAAAAAAATTCGAACCAATCAAATTTAATTTACAAGACATAAAAGCTTCTGGCTTGAACTGATTCCACAAACCATTAATGTAGCATCGCCACAACATAAGAGAAAACAGATGAGCTGAAGGGTAAAAAGTAAGTTTTTGGTTTGCTAAGTCACAAGCCTTGTTTAGAAATCTGAAGCATTTTGACATCAGGCTGGCAGAGAAGCCCCAGAAAAACACTTTTCAGCAGTAAAGTACACTGTTCGGTCTCAAAACATGTCAGGCATGTTTACTTATTGAATAAGTTTTGGCCTTTGTAAGATTTCAAGCAATCGATACAGGCTTGGGAATATTGATAAATGAGCATGATTGATTTTTATCAAAGATCATGTTGTGGTTTTGGATCGGACACACCTCACAATAACAGTTGTGTTTTAGACATTGTTGCCATTTTTCATTTTATTTGATATGCTTTATCTAAAGTAAGTAATACGTTTTTTTTATTATCAAATCACATCTGCAACAGTCGGCCAGCCATCCCCAATAAGAGAGATCATAACCAGCTGTAAAAGCCTTTGCTTCTGACAACTGTTGTACAATGACCACATAGTTAAGTGATTGGAGGCCACCTTGTAGTTGTGACCGCCAGAATCAAATCATGGGGGCGGGGCGGGCAGGTTAACTTTGGTGAGGTTTAGGCAAGAACGCATGATTTGTTCTTAGAATCAACAACCAAAGATTTATGGTAACACGAGAAGCATTAAGAAACAGTTCATTTGTGGCTCGGTGAGTCATGTGGCTGCCAGAAAACAACTTTGTGGGTGTTCAAGATTTAGTTACTGAAAAAAGATTCACCTGTCAAGGCTCTTTAACTTTTAAACTCTGACCCTCAGGTTCTGTTTCATGGTATGCTTGTGTTCTAGTTTGTTTTTCACTGTATCCAAATGAACATAAAGTACCATGCGCAGCAGTATAAGTCTGCAATGACTGTCCACTTTGCCATTATGTGTACAGAATAGCAGCAACTGCCATGTGCTGATCTATAGACCATCCTTTCTTTGCAAAATATCAAAAAAAAGAATGAATCCCATATACAGTTTTCACCCATGAGACCAGGGCCAAATGTTGCACAGTTAACCCTGGGCAGGTGGTTACAAAAGCAGTAAAAAGGACCAAAAACATGCAGCATAACATGTCAAAAGACAAACAATGAAGCCACAGAGACTGCCCCCATCGTTTGCGATTCCACCACAGAACAACAATACTTTGTGTCTGCACCCTTGCCCAGTCCGAAGCATTCAGACAGGCCACAACAGAAGCCTCGCACAACATGGAAGGGAGTTCACCCAGAACACTCCATTGTAAGCAGAAGGCTGAAGACTCTGCCTCTGTCAACATGTGTTTTTTGACCTTGACATTAGGTAAACACATTCAGAAAGTGCAATGTGGTAGAGTAAAGCCAGACAGAGAACATTAAGTACATGAACCCTAATGCAGGATTCTACGTAGTCGTAATTAGCCGTTTGCTCATGTATACTTGCTGACCAACACACACTGAATGTTGTGTTATATTGTGACGCCTCCCCTAATATCCTCATACACATCGCAGACCTGTCCACGTGTCTCCGAGTGTCACTGTTTCTGATAGAAAGACTGGGGCCGGAGGAGAGCAGGCATTAGCCACAATGACCCGAGAAATCAGCACTACTGTTTTTGTGGTATGTGGTGTTCCTCCAGCCTTAAAATTCATCCTCCGTATAATGGAATGTCCTCAGTCGCCACAAGCTAAGTAGAATAAGTATGGCTTTTATAATATCCAACTTTTTGTTGATTTCATAAATATTCCATAAAATTGCTGAGAAGATGTAACAGGTCAGTTGAGACGAGACAGTACGTTAGTTGCTTCCTTTTTAGGCCATGTATTGCTCCCACTAGCAGTTGGTAGTTATTCATATGTGGTGGAAGGGTTTGTGTTACGAGAGCTTGTTACAGGGCTAAAATTTCCATCATCCAGTCAATTTATTTGTCAGGGGGAAACAAGCAGAGACCCCCCCCCCCCTTTACCACCAGGGCTAGCCATGCCGTGACTGAAGCTATTACATCTCTTGTTTTACAATAAAAGACATCATGACTAGGAAGGAAAACAATTTGGCAAAAACAGGTTTTTACAAATTGCAACACCAATTATTCAGTTGTACTTCTTAGTCATAGACAGACTATTTGTTTGGGTTTTCTTGCCACATTTGCTTGTCCCAGTTAACTCCAACCATGCCAAGTTGTCTTGATCCTCCTCCGTTTTGTTGTGTTTATGTAATTTACCATAGTTCTGCTGTAAGCACACCAACTACTTTTATAGTCATCTCGTCACAGGCAAGCCATGGACAAGCTGCAAGTGCTGCTTTCAGGTTGTTTTTTATAGATTCCACAGATTTGTAATTTAATTTTTTTAACTGCCTGATTAAATAAAGGTTAAATTGCGCAATATGATTACAGCATGCAGACTTTAAATAAAAAACAGATGGTCTTAATAGTTAAGTCAAAGATTGTCAAGTAGTCCTCTTTTGTGAGGTCTGATAAATACACAGACTTGGAATTGAAAAGCCTTAATCTTTTTCACAGGTGTTGTCAAAGCAGGGGTGGGGTGTTTGGTGAGTTCACTTAGTGTAGTATTGCCAAATAAACTCGGGATGACAATATGCCGTTGAATTGTATAGGCCTAATTTGCCTTTTATCAGAAACATGTTTCCGTCGACTAATTGAAGCCAATTGTGCAGCACTGACTCGCCGGCCCACCTCTGTCCTGTCTGTCTAACTTCTGCAGCTGTCCAGATGCTAATGAGGCCAAACTTCTGAAGTGTCTGATGTTTTCCGCCCTTTTTATCAATAGCTGCTGCACAAGCTTTTTGTTCAGCTTATGCTTCCCACTCTTTTTATGATACACTGCACATTATGTCAATGCCCTTACTCTATTCATTGCTCATAGCTCAGGGGTAGCTGGTTTATGGGAAGTATATATAGAAGTATTTTTTTTCTCCTGCTATAATTCAAATAACATCAGTTACATCCTTAGTAAAGTCTAATATTCCTATATATGTTGGCTCAGAAATACTGCTGGACCTGCTGGCCAAGGAATTCCATTAACCTCTTTCAGATTTTACTGTAATTGTTAGTGAGTTGTTTTTTTTTTACCTTTTACCAAAATCTTAAAATCTAAAGAGTTAGACTGAGAACCTTGTTGCTAGATAACTTACACTAAAAGTACATGGAAACTTTCAATGAAAAAGTTCATTCACGACCTTGGAGATAGTAGTTTAAACGAAAACAAAAGAATCAAAACCTTAAGGTCCACTGACTAGCAGCCTCAAAAGTTGGTCAGTAGTCTTTGTTGGCATTGCATTTAAAAAATCATGTAATTCATCATGTAGGACCTAAGCAATCTCGGAACCCATCAGCTACAGCCAATGTTTCGGGGCTTCTGTTGTACCCAGTGGATATCCGAATTATGGATATGGAAATACTTCCTCTTTCATGCGACGGTCATTGTTTTCAGTCCGATTAGCAAACTCGTAACCCATTGGCTATCGTCTGATGACAATTTGACTGCAGATACATTTTAAAAAAGCTAATAAAATATTAATCTCTAGGGTTCCGAGATTCATGAAAAGCGAAATCGTCGTCAGACAATAGCTGATGGGTTCTGAGACTGCATTTCGGCCAATGCTGTTTACCTGCATGAATCCAAAGCCTGCTCAAATGTGATTGCTCAATACTACTCGGAAACCAGACCGCTTCCAATTCCAAAATCTTGTCCCTTGCCTACAGATTCTGCATTCATATTCAGATATCAGTTTATAGAGATTAGACCCTAAGAAACTGGTCCACTAATTGACTAAAAAGAGGCAGCCCTAGTTTCCTGTCCCTCTCTACAGTCTGTACTGTAGTACTGTCCAGCAATGACAAAATGCCCAAAAAAATTAAGTGTATCATGTTGCATTAGATTAAGTGTTACTGCAGTGCTACTTTCATCATCCATGGACAAGTATTTGCTGAGTTTGTTTCATTCCCCCCCCCCTCGTGGCTTAATGTTATTGCATTTTTGAAAGCTGATAAAAGCTGAGTTGATAAAAAAACCAAATTCTAAATGTATTAGCAGACACAATAATATCGAAAGCAATATCTTCTTGTCTGTATTTTTGTTTTATAGTAGACTTAGAACAACTTTTGACAGTTCTTTGTAGCACATAATGCTGCTGTTGTTACTTGGTGACTTATAGATACCCATGGCCCATTGAGGTGCTTCTGGGATTAAACTAACTGGCCAAGTCACATATTAGGTTCTCTTTCTGCCTATTAGCATTATGAAATTATTGTGGTCTTCAATAATTAATTGAAGCCAAAGTTCATTTCTTACTATAATTTTCAGTCTGTTGACAGCACAGAGAGTCAGATATGGTTGAGCTGACGTGGCTAACATTAAAAGTGGCCAACGATAATACAAAATAGATTTGCTCAGATTTGGTTCACTGACAAATAGATTTGGATGGGAGTCTTAACAGTGGGGGATGAGTGTATACCCTGCCAGATTAAGAAACCAGGCTTTATATTCTTTCATAAATCCTCCTCTCTCGTTCTCCCCTTCATCTCCCAAGGTGAACCTAGTCAGTGTTATGTTTTTGACGGCGACGGTGTGTGTGAGGAGTTTGAACGGGGCTTCAGTGTTCAGGACTGCGGTTACTTCACACCTTTGGGCTACACAGACCAGTGGGCATCCACCGCCACTGCTTCTCACCAGGACCCCAACCACTGTCCCGCCCATGCTGCCACTGGGGAGCCATCACTTACCAAGGTATGACGTATGAACCACAGGGCACATAAAAGACTTCCAGATGACAATAAACTCCCTGTGGAGGCCATTGTGGAAATCCTCAACTCTGGGGCATCAGTGTTAGTAGCTGGCTTGAACGATGTATTCTTCTCTGTACTATTTTTATCTGGATAGTAACTACTTGGTAGTTGGCCATAGTCCGGCCCAGATTATTTAGGCTGCTGCATGCACCCAACAGCAAGTCTTGACCAACCAGCTAAACCCTCATAGAAGTGAATATCCAGAACCTGAAGGTGATGGACCATTTAAAAGTTCTCTCTTATATCGCACTTTATTTTCTACCAACACAGCAAGCTACTTCCCATCCTTACTGGCGCACTTGTGTGTGTGTCTATGTCTTTATCAAGACACAGAATGGTTCTGTTGCAGAGCAGTGCTAGTCCTGATGCAGGGTCATTCTTCTGCTGTAAATGTCATGGTCCTAACTGGCTATTCAAGTGAAGCATTCATTTTACTCATTTTGCGCAAATAAAATTGCTCATTGGACAAATGTTGCAAACCAAACACACCAGACAACCAGTGAACTTTTCTGCATGAGTTCCGGAGAATTCACATTAGCTTCAGGTGTATAAAGTCAAAAAAAGACAACTTCTAATGGAGTGCAGATACAGTCAATTCCATAAAAATTTACACAATCCATGTAAAATTCAAGATGGAGCATCATTTTGTCCTTGCTTACCTTGGATGTTGTATAAGAACCGGACACCAGATCCAAAGATGGCACCTATTCAGTCCAATAAGAATTGCTCGCCTGGTGCATAAGCCAAAAAAAGTTTCTAGCTTCCGGGTTTACTTCCATGGGTATGCGGCCCACTGAATATGCGCAGCAGTGTCTATAGTGCCCATAGACTTTACATTGTGATGACGTCACAGGTTTTTAAAGTGCTTTTCTCGGCTCGAGGAAAGTTTTACAAATATAAAACCTCCACGGATGAAAAAATCATAATAGAAAGAGTCATAATGAACTTTGTTTGCAGGTTTACAGACGTCTCTTTTACAAGGCAGGTGAATTTTTCACTGCAATACTGCAAGTGGCCACTGGGCAAAATTGGAAGCAAGGCTGAGCGGCGGCACCCTGTCCAGGTCTTATACATCCATGTCGCTTGCTGACTGGCGTTTTGCTTAGCAGCATTGTTTTCAGTGCTGCTACTGGTGGCTGGAAGCTATATTACAACAGTCTATGCTTTCAAATCAATATTTCGTACAGCCTGTGGTTAAAAAAGAATAAACACAGCAATACTCCTCAGTTGAATTTCATATTTCTGTTTCTTCTCTACACAGCAGGTTGCATACAAATGAAGCACAAGCAAAAAAGATTCAGAGTTAAGAAAGTTCTGCTCAGCTGGGCAAAGAACATGATTTAAGCCACTTTTATCATGGGAGGATTGTTGGTGTCAGACACACTGGTTCCAGCATCTCAGAACTGGCAAACCTCCTGGGATTTTACACGCTACAGTGTCTGTATGAGGAAAGGTGCAATAAACAAAACAAATCAATGTGTCATGAATAAAGTCAGCATGGCCTGTCAAATGCTTCACTGCCAGGGAATGTGGGCTCTTCTCAAGGCAAAAATAGAATTTATGAAATTAGCACAAAATCTGTAATTCAGATTATATGAACCTTCCGTGATTCCACCATAAATGGAATATGTGACGAAGCCACAAATTATGTGCCAATATAACCAATGGAAGAAACTTTTTATATGAAAACGTCAGCTAAGGCCAGGTTACCTTTTGGAAAGTAAAATAAGATCAGTTAAGATCATAGTTAATATTATGGATTAAAATAAAGATTACTTTTAGTTACTTATTGTATAATTAGCGTTTCCCTTGTTCCCTTGTTCTGTGTGAAGCTCTGCAGGTACCAGCACCTGGAGGTGAGTGAGAAACTGCCCACCGATGCCTGGTTCCCTTGCACGGTGTCCGACACAAATAATGACCTGGAACATTCATTTTGGCTAAAGGTACGCACGTGTGTGTGTCTGTGTGTATGCACGTATTGTATCTGTTTTCCCCTCCACTGAATGACTGTGGGTGGCTACTCTGTCTTCAACAGCTTCCAGCCCTTTCCAGTCCTTTTTTAAATGGCCTCTGACACAGACCTCCACACACGCACACATTCCCAACGTTCTAACAATTACATGATTCATACAATGCATTGGTTACTATAATTACTCATTTTCCAGGTCAACTGTGAACTATGGGTACTAATGATCTGTAGATGATTACTAAATCATGAGTAACCATCTACTTATTCTTTATTTACATTTTTTGTTATTTTGTACCCAGTGGGCACTAATCATCAAAATCCTTCAATAATGATCAGTTTACTAAAAGTGGAATAGTGGAAGTGTTATATCATTCATAATTCAATTTTATTCTATTAAATTTAAACTCTTTTAATGCACAAATTGAAGGAACTGGCAGGATTACATTCACTATATGATAACGTGACAAATAAACTTGATTAATTGACTGAAATACTTAAAAGGTTAATAAGTTATTAAAATACTGGCATCTGAAGGAATAATAATAATTTTGTGATCAGAAATAGATCTCTTAGTCACCATGAACACATCATTTATAATTATAATTTATTATTATGGCTCCAGAAAAGACAGAGCAACAAAAATGTTAATTATGTACTATGTTCTTAATCGTTTAGAAATGATTCTCAAACATTACACATCATTAACTAATTGTTTCTTTGTGAAAAAGTGGAACTGATGACATTTGTATTTGTTGTCAAACCCAGCGTTGACAGAGAATTAAGTTCAAATGATTCGCATGCCTGATTGCCCTGCTTATCTTTGCTACTCCCACATTCTCCAGCCAACAGTGCTTCACAAAGATGTCCTGGTTTGTGTACTGCACTGTTTTTGGACCTGGCTTTCCATTCCAGACATGTGTCTGGTTCTCATATTTAGTAGTTTTGTATTATTTAATCTTTCCACAGCCACAGTTCCCACAATCAAGCGTAGGCTAGCTGTTGATTTGACTGATAGCTTCACAACCTTGTCCATCATGCTCTGGATTATAGGGTCCTTTAAAGTCAGTACCTGCCTCTTTCCTTCCCTGCACATACTCATTCATTTTTTTCTTTCTCTCTCATCATTTCCACTTCTTTGTTCAATGACTCATCTTTCCATCCCCTGCTTCTTTTATGGATGCTTTCTTTATCAGGCACATCTCTGCAAGCTCTCTGGAAGTCCGCCTTCTCCCTGAAGACTCTTTCACCGTCTGAAAAGCCGTCATGATAACACCCATATCTGCCAGCTCTCCCTGAAACACCTATTTTTCCTTGAAGTGTTTTTTCTGTCTCTGAAAGGCCTCCCTCGCCTTAAATATCTAGTCTCGCTCTATCTGAAAAGCGTTCCTCAGCCATCCTATCATATGAATCTCTGCCAGCTCTCTAAAGGGCGTCCGTCTCATTTAACAGTTCTACTTCTTCATTTGGAAGCCCTTTTTTCATTTTCTGAAAGGCCTAAAATTTCTTTTAAGTGATACACTACCCAAAATCTATCTTTTGAGTATGAAACACTCACAGTCTGTAGGCTTGACAGGTGTGCTGTGAAAAGTTGAAGTTCCGTCACAGGGAACAGAGGCCAGAGTTGTCTTAGTTGAAAAGATTAGCTGTCATTTCTGTGCATGTGTGTGTGTGCGAGCAGCCTAGGAAGTAATTGTGACAAAAAGTTGCGAGAGTTTTGCAAACCTAGGGTTACCATGTAGACACAACCAAGAGCCACATCAGACGTATCAGATGTTTTTCCACTTGCCACAAGGAGCTCCACAGGAGCTTAACCCCCCATGCAGGTGACTGACCAACCAGAAGGAGTTGTTAGTACAACAACAAGGACAAGCGACCCTTAGCTGGCTTCCAAACGGTGAACCATTGTGTTCAATGGAAAGCACAACCAAACTGGGCCAGGAATCAAACCCATCTCTACCATAGTCTTCTCCATTTACTGTTTATCAACAAGTTGATTGCAAGCAGAAGGTGTAATGCAAGAATGAACACATTTTAATTCACTGTATAAATCAACTATGGCTCTCACAGTAGGACTTTCTCAGTGTTTTTCTTGCTATGAAAAGTCAAAATGTTCTTCTTTTCTTTGTTTCTTTCTTTGAAATGATTGCCGCTTTTATTATTGATGCAGGTGGGATTTGTCCATCCTGGTGTGGCAGCTTCTGTGATAGTGTACCTGGCTTCAGATGGGTCGTGGTCTGGGGAGCAGTGTCGGAGGACAGCCACCATCCTTCTGTCTGATACTACTGGCAAGAACCACTCACTAGGTACTTTTTACTTGTATTGATTTGTATGCATTTGATTGTTTTTAAAGGAAAATAAATGCTATAAAGATAACCAGAATGGGCAATAAAGTATCTAAGTAAGTAAATCTACCTAGGCACACATGACCTCTCATGCCATCGGAACCCGTTGATGGTGAATGTGACCCATGACCTCTCTCAGCCATTCTTCATCACGGCCTCGGTTATTCTCCTCCTCTCCTCCCCCTCTGTGGCAGTGGGGGGCGTGGCACTGAGGACCTCCTGCCACTTCAGCACCTTCGCCCTGACCGGGTGCGCATCAGAGGGTGGGCTCTCCCACAACTACCTACTTAACACACACACACACACACACACACACACACACCACTGTTTCATACAGTTAAAAAATATGTACACTTCTCTCTCATAATATTGACTACAGACATTAAATGTTCCCATTTAAGCAAAGAAAACATTTGAATCTAAGAAACTTATAAAAGGAATATGTTAAGTGTTTGGGAGTTTGAGACATTGGTTATAAAAACAAAAAATATTGGCTTCAGTACACCATGCTGAAACTTTAAAGTACTCCACCGATTTAACATTGCCCTGTAACACTGCCGGACTCACGATGGATAGTTTAAAAAAAAGGATAAAATCGCTGCAGCAGAACCAGAAATATCGTCTTTTTTATTCCACACATTCTTCTCCCTTGTCAAAACCTGAAGCTTACATTGCCCACAATGCAACTTGATCATTCAGTCAGAGATCTGGATGTGTTAAGCTAGTAGGGGTTAATGTAGCCTGGGAGCCTCTAGCCTGCAGCAGAGATGAGGAGCAGGCGGCAGAGGTCTGGTAAGCTCACTTCTTTCTAACTCCACACCCCCAGATTATTTTCATTTTCAAACCCAACCGAGAGTGACATCACTTGAGGCAATGATCAGATTTCATGCAGCGCCCTCTGGAGCCTCAAAAGGCTTTATACAACTTTTTTCTCATATGCAGTAATACTCCCCAACACCTATAAACAGACTTTGATGTGTGAAATCGGTGGAGTTCTTTTGTAGGAAGCATAATCGCAACTGGAAAAAGATCATTTGCAGTCCAGTCTTGGCATTTTTTTTGCAAGGCATTAGTAAGATCCACACGAGGGCGGGCTATGTTCTGCTAAACTGTTACCATACCAGGTAAATTCCCAAAATGACAGCCTCCCAAAACCTTGGAGTATTCCTTTAATCTGAATTTGCTCAACCAGAAATAGTGATCACTTTAGACCTCCTGGCTGCTGGCTCTGTCTCGCCCTGCCTCTCATCCCTCTCCTTTCCTCCCTCCATCCCTGCAATAGCTGTTTGCGGCAGCCGTGTCAGATGGACAACTGCAGGCCCCCCCAGTTAGAGCACGCCTATGTCAGGTAGGCCCTTCGGAATGACACACTGAACAATCAGAGAGCTGACACGACAAACAAAAGAACTATCTATTTATCAGTGTGTCTCTGTAGGTGTACGGGAGGAGGGGAGGCCTCTCACTGCTCTGTTCAGTGTCACCGTGGTTACAGTATCACTGTCCTCAACAGCAGGGGGACCCCACCCCACCAGGTACACTGAAAACTGTATTATGTGTTGCATTGTTGAAATAACATCATACAATGTCCTTTCAATGTTTAGCTATCCTTCAGTAATCCATTGATACAAAAGTATATTATGCAAGAGAGAGTTGTTGGAGATTGAACGGAGATGTAAGAGGGGTAGCACCAAGGTGTCACGAGAAAGACATAACAGACAAAGGGCTGACAGTATTTCGTTCCGACAAATTCTACAGTAGTAAGTAGTACAATGATTTGTTCTATTATTTGTAACATTTTGTTTTCTTTTACTCACTCAACATTTGTGGTTGCATGCTCCTGTGCCTCCAAAAACTGGGCTAACTCAATTACGTCTCCCATGAATGACAAAACCGATTTTATGTCTAATGTGTTCAGTTTCACAGGTGACACTGTCCACATAATTCAGACAGAGTTTTAGGAATCATGGATGGGATGGGAATCAGCAAGGACCCCCGATACCTTATTAGACTGATTCTTAAGGTCCTGGCTCGATATCATATGCAATTCTTTAGATGGTGCAATTTGGTTTTACAATTTTCTGTACTTTGTGGTTACATTTTTAATAGTTAACTGTAAAAAAGAGTTGATTGATACCTTCAGTGATATTCTGTATGATTAGTAAGATGTTTCAAAGGAGAGGCAGTGTGTTTTTCCATATCATCAGACCTTAAAAGGTATGTTTTGTTTGTTATAATGTGATGCTTTTGTAGATTGTTGGCAAAAAGTCAGCCCTTTTTGAATTTAGGAATTGTACTAAGTTGCACATCTATCCACCCACCCCTCTTCTGTCTCTTTCTCTCTCTCATCCTTTTTCTCTTTCTTCTCCCAGAGAGAAACCCATCTGGAGTGTTTCCATGGTTCATGGGATCGTGTGGTTAGCTGTCAGCCGGTAGACTGCGGCCTGCCTGATCAGTCTCATGTCTACCACGCCATATTCAGTTGCCCCTGGGGCACCACCTTTGGCAAACAATGCTCCTTCACCTGTGGATCACCAGCTATACTACAAGGTAAGTCATGGCTTGGTCTATTCTAGTCTATTAGTGTGTGTCTAGTCGTGTCTATTATTAGAATATTCTTTTTTAAACATGAATGTTTCATGAACGAACAACTGATTGCATAATACATGGTCACACTTGGTCACACTCCGTAGCACCATTATCAGGCTAACCAGAGGTGTGGACTCGAGTCACATGACTTTAGACTCGACAAGAATCAAAGAAGACTTATAACTCGACTTGGACTTCAACACCAATGACTCGTGACTTGAAAATACTTGAAACCTTCCCCCCCCGAGCCCAAAGATTAAAAAGCCTGTTATTTAAAGACAGGACAGAAACATACAACATTCATTCTGTTGTGGTGCTGGTTAATAGTGCTATATGCTACTGTTACAGAATGATACTTTTTCTTCTGTTCAGTTGCACTTGTTTTAACAAATAATTACTATTTTTTATAGCATTCATGATTTGTGTAAATGTATTATAATATTACTCTGTTGTTAAAATAGCATTATATTTTGTGAAGAGCTCATAATGACTTGTTTAGGACTTGAAACTCGAAGTTTAGGACTTGACTCTGAACTTGCCTGTCTTGACTTGGGACTTGAGTGCAAAGACTTGAGACTCACTTGGGACTTGATCCCACCTCTGGCTAACCATACAAACCATATTTTCAAAACTTTCCAAAAAATTGCCTTATTTTCTCAAGATTATGATATTATTATTACTGCTGCTGTTCCCAATTAGATGAACCAAAATTCAGAGAGTTTAAATCAAACTGACTGGCTGCAGATCCATTTGGGATTTGAAGAACCTCATTTAATGAACATACTCTTTGAGTTTCTCACAAGTATTCACATTGCTGGATGATAGAGGTCAACAACGGGTCCAACATGTCTCAATAAGATATATCTTTCAATCAGTAACTAATGTTCTCTGCAGCTAGCGTATAGTTCTGACAGTTACAGCTCAGTCTAGTGAACAGACAAGCCACAGCAAGATGCTTCCACTAGCTACAGTCCATAAAATGAAAAGGACATTAAACCTTGATTTTACTCGATTACGGTTTCAAATTGGAGGCCTGTTTTTTTTTTACAGGGTGCATCCTGTTATAGTTACAGACAGTGTTTATTTAAAAGAAATTAGTTTCAAAAACAGCAAAGACGAGGGCAACTAATCTACAGCGTTGCAATAAAATCACAGTGGAAATGCCATTTACAAAATCACAACCATGTTTGCTCTCAGTGAGGCTTGCTCCTCATACTGCTTCTCTTTGCAGCTTTATAGCCTTTAACATGAGTTAATGTGGATTACTGTTATTGAAATTCAGGATGACAACTGATAGAAACATCTACATGGCATATTCCTGTTCCCTTTACACACACACACACACACACACACACACACACACAGGACAATTTCCATCTACTCAGATGTCCACAATGTTCTTAAAAACACCACTTGCACCATAACGAGTCAGAACAAATATTGCCTGTGGCACCCATAATTAGTACCACCACACATGCACACACACAATTTCATAGTTACACACAAAAAGAAAGCTTTACCCCTCTTCATTAATGCAAGTTACGCAATGTAGCTTCTTGAAGTGATTAGATGGAACAAGCATGATGTCCACACGCTTGTGTTTGTGGTCGAAAAGCCACAGTGAACTCTCAAATGTCATAGGAGAGTCAGCGGTAAGACCCATGTATTCATGATGTAAATACAGATAGCGCAGAAATAATTCTATTCGTGGCTTTTGGTTTAGTGAAATATGTTTGAAGGCCATCCTGCCTCACTGAGCAGTGAAAACACACCATGTAGTTCACAAGAATATGTTCAGTACGCACCAGTACAGCTGTAATGGATTTTGATAATCACAACAACAGCACAATGCTTAAATAGCTTATAAAAAATGTTTAAGATTCATTACATTTTATAGACCCAATAAAAATTGTGAAAGATTTAGGGTGTTATGATTCTCCACACATACTCATGCTTCATGTGGGGCCATACAGGCATAGAAAATATTAGCTTTGGGCAACGCTGAAGCCATAGTCTCCTTCTCCATGAAAGCCATGAAACAAACCCAGAATGTTTGGTGGACAGAAATGAATCCATGATGCTGACCTGCTTGTGCCTCTCCAATGTACTTGTGTTTAAGTGTTTTAATTGTATAGTGCAGAACATATAACTCTTCTAAATGTATGTTTTAAAGCAAAGCTATGTAACCTTTGAAAGACAAAATCACCAGTGGCGTAACAGGGATAGACGCTAATATTTTTAAGCACTGGCCCCACGGGCCACCAGGCCCCTAAATTTGGTGGCCAAAGTACATGTTTGGTGGCCCAAATGTAAATGTATGTATACAGAAAAGGCAATTTAACATAACTTCACACAGCCTTCCTTCACTGTGACACTGTAATAAATGAAAAGATATTTTATTTCAATTGAAAAGTTAAGTTCTTTGTAAACATATGGTACATATATTCTCTCAGTCTCTTTTTCGAACCCCCCCCCTTCATGCCTCTGCCTCATACACGCCCTCTCTCTCGCTCCCTCCCTCCCTCCCTCCCAGCATTGTGCTTGAGTCCGTCATGTCTGTAATAAAAACATTACGAGAAGCAGTAGAATAATTATAATACATACTTCCAACTGTTAGCCTACTTTTTCAACCCATTTAGGTATCCACCTGGCTCTCTCCCCTCTTACCCACCATCTCTCTAGTGCACCTGCAGCGTTCAAGTTTATGGGCCAAGCAATGGATGTTCAGCAGTAAGGGATCCCAGCCTTCAATTGTGTTGTCACTCTGTTTTTCCTCCCAATCATGACCGCTGCGTTTTCTGAACCAAAACCAACAAGCTTCTCCTTCCACTGTGGGAGTCCTGTGTTCACTAAGCCTGGAGAAGGAGAGTTACAAGGGGGCAGGGAAAGTGAGAGGGAGCGACACACACACACACACACACACACACACACGGGCAATGAAACATATTGTCATTTTTAGCATTTAGGGTTTCAACCATAGACTGTATATAAAGATGGACGACGCGTCTCCACTTCCTCCTACTACACAAAAATGAAGCCAAAATATCCCGGATACAGGAGCTGCCATCTTGCGCTGGTGACATCATTTGGAGCCAGAGACTGCGCAGTAGTGATCTCGAGGTCCCGCCCACACACCCGCCTGAACCAATCGTGAGCACACTCACAGTTGTAAATCATGACATCCCAGCCCTTTTTATAGCATAAAATAACTAATTAAAACCAAACTTATCAGAAAAATGAACACTTAAACATAAGTCAGCGTGATAAAAACTACCTAAAATGACAAAAACCATCTTTGGGAAAAATGTATTTGATGTGTACTTTGACTTTTCAGTTTGGTCCATGTCTCATGTGTCATTAGCAGTATGTTAATTTGCAAATTAACGTAATGTTACTGCTAATGCTAGTAAGTAGAGCAGCTAGTAACTAGATTAGAATTAAACCAACCCACCTTGCCATGGCTTTGTCGTTCGCATATCCATGCACCATGTTCACGCCGTTCTTGATATGGAGGTCAATAAACCCAGGGCAAGCATTGAACGCAATTATGACCTTAGCTGTGTCATATTCTAGCCACTTAAACTCCTGCTTCCATTCACTCCTAAATTTTAGTTGCCGTTTCGTTTTTTCATAGACCGCCTTTTGTGTTTCTGGTTCTTCTGTAAGGATCCCCAACATAGCCGGCTAGCTAGCCGGTGACGAGTCCGAGTACTGTACACTGGCTTCTGCTGCTGTGGAAAAATTTAGAGAATGATAGAATGTTACTAAAAGGCGCGAAGGAATCGGGTTGTTTGTGGAACTGTAACATTGCGTTGGCGAAGGCTCGCAGTATAGGGATAAAACTTGGTGGCCACAGAGGGCCACTTACATGGAGTGTGTGGTGGTCACAAAGTAATGTCGAACCCTGTGTAAGGTAGTTACAAGGGGCCCCACTACATGCACTACATGTTATAAAGCATGCTTGGATTGTTTTTTATAGTTTATTTATAGTTTTTATACTTTACGTAGAATAAGCATATAATTTTGTTATAGATTGCTACTGACTATTTTACCAAAAACAAATTTAAAACCATGACAGAGATGGGTTTGCCTTTTTGATGGCATATATAGCAAATGGCATCTTTTTTAATAACGTGAGTTCTTTGTTGAACACAAGCGTATTTCTGACTCACAAGGGCCCGTTCTCTGCCAACACATTCTTGGAACACAAAAGAAGAAAAAACAATTCCCACCATGACCTTCCGGGGGCTCTGTAGGTCTTTGATCAATTTACAAAAGAAAATCTTGGGAAGTTCAATGTGCCATTAACCTGCAATTACCACACGTTGTCACAGTGGTCACTGATCTGCAAATGTAATATAGTGTGCAGCTTGAATCAGGCGAACTGGCAAAATGCTGTAGAAGTGAAGTCAAATCTGTCCAGCAGTGAAAACTCACGCTGAATAACTCGGACTTGCCTTTTTGTAATTTCTAATGATCACTGACCTCGTCATTCAACACCGGTGAGAAGTAGATTCTATGGAGGTCATTCAATCATACCAATCAAATGACTGCATTACAAAGCATACCAACATCGCGAAGTGCAAGTATGATACAAAACAAGACAAATTGAGTACATCAATACAAGTTCATGCAGGGTTAGATTAATAGAGATAGAAAAGAAAAAAAAGAAAAATAGAACATTGTTTACCAAGTGGATTTTTCTACATTGCGCAATTGTGTTTGGTACACTTTCCTCTTTCCAACTATACTTTGAAATCCAGTTGAATTGAGATCTCCCTCTCCTCAGGTGACAGTGACAGGTTGGTGTGTTTGGAGGACGGCCTGTGGTCTTTCCCAGAGGCTTACTGCAAGATAGAGTGTCCGGAGGTTCCAAACATACCCGATGCCAAGCTGTTAACAGCAGACTGTCTGGCCTCGGGGCACGATGTTGGCTCTGTCTGCCGTTACAAATGCAACCCAGGCTTCTATGTAATAGGGAGCCTCAAAAAGAAGACACCGAGGTAAGTGTTTTGGGACTGCGGGCAGCTCAGTGGACAGACAACAGCGCTACAGCTGCCAGGGTTTGGAGGGTTTAGCATCGCTCATATGAAAAATGTATGTATTAAGCATATGTATTTGGCAGTATACGGCACCTTAAATTATCCATGATAGGCCAAAAACTATATAATCTCTTTAGTTTCTTTCCAGTGGGTTCTGTGTTCTGATTGACACCATAAATTATGAATCAGATTAGTTATTTCAGGCATATTATTTCTTTTTACGTACAAGGACATAAAGAACTGCAAGAACAATGAACTTTAATCACATATTGTGGGTTTTGGAACGCCTTTAAATACTAGTATGTCTGCGTAGACAGCAGACCAAAGTGAATGCCTCCCTGCGTAATGGAGGAAATTCCTTCTTTTCCTTTATTTTACAAGATTCCCATTACGCACTGCTTAATAAAATTAGGATCTTTGATTTAGATATTTTTTGCAACAGCATAACAATGCATAACATGAACACCCAAACCCCAAGGGCAATGTTTTAAATATCAATGGGTACAGCTTTAAGAGGAATTTTTCGGTCCATCATCTGCAAAACAATGTTCAGTTTCGGAACGAGCTCACATTAGGGTCCAATAAAACATGTACCGCTGCTAACTGGGCCTCGTCATTACTTTGCCAATTGTATTCATTGGGTAACTGCTCATTACTGAACACAGTTCACATGTTGTTAATGAGTTGAGGGTTTTCTAATAGGAGGAGACAGCCTCTGGGGTAAGTTTATATCCTGCTTTACATGGAGTCAGCTATCTCTTCACACATTTCAGTCTGTTTTACCAGCAGTAGCAATCAAGTTGTTGAGTTCATGTACGATATATATAGCTATGCTATATTTTCCTTGCTGTATTGTCTTGAATTGTAATTAAAATGCAGTGCATCAAACATCTAACAAGCTGACTTTTACTATCATATAAGGCCAGTAAAAATATACATTTAATAGTTTTGTATTACATAAAATTTCCATTCAGTACGGTGAAAAACTATTTTATGTAAAGATCCATTTGCAGCTGGGTATCTTTATGAGTTACGCTTTCTCAAACATGTGTAAAAATTTGAATAACCCCTGATGCTTTATTAGTCCAACATGTGCAAGTGGACAGCAGCAGCAGCAGCAGCAGCTATTAAAGAGCTTTAAACAGGCTTTTTACTCTTACCTTTGAAACATGTACCCACAAATTTATATTGTAACACATACTGTTGCATTTACACACTACATGCACCACACCGGAGATCTTTTTTTTAACTGTAGAATGGCCAGTCCTCTGCGCTCAGTATGTTTTTTGTTATTGAAACAGTAAAAGTAAAATAGGACGAGTGCACGTGGTTCTAGAGGGGGTTTGTTATAATACCCCTCAATGCACCCAGCGTTATTGATAAATGTCCACTTTGGTGCTCTGTATTACTGAATGATTACTGAACACAATAGGGATTCAGACACCATGAAATGTTACATTTTTTTGTTTTGAACTCACATGTGAGGTCGATCGTATCTGTGAAACATCCTCTGGTACAAATGTACAGCAGTATGTGTAGAATGAAAAAACAACCAAGAAGTAAGCATGACCTAGCTGTAGGGCTGGGTGATATGGCCAGAAGTCGATATTGACAGTTAAAATGATAACGATAAATGACAAATCATTATTTCTTTCAAAGTTCAAAGGCTGACTGTTGCTACTGATTGAAAGTTGAAGAAACAAGATGTTTCATTGTGGTTTTAAACTATTCTGTATTGTCAGAACATGACAAACACTTGACAAACAGCGGAGCATTTCACAAATCTGAGGTACTGTCATTTCTTACTTTCTGCGTGTTCTAACGGGTGATACTGTTTCAAATCATGAAACAGGTTTGTGGTGTTACCCGTCTTAGCTGGCTCGTGTCTTCGGCACAGTTTGCTCTGTTTTTTGTCGGATTGTAAATAGCCGAAATATCTGCAAACTACTGAAGTCTTGGCGACGATGGCTTCGTCCTGCTTCGCTTATTCTGCTCCAGATAAGTCTGTGAGCACACCTCTATTCCTGCAACGTGATTGGCTGTTCATCTCCTTCTTCTGTTTAATGGCATGTGGCAACTAGCATTTAAGGTGCATTAGCGCCCCCTCTGGTTTAATTATATCTAACATTTATCTAACATTTGTTATATTTATATTGCAATAATTATCGTTATTGTTTTATCGCCCAGCCCTACCTACCTACCTGTCACAGTACTGGCCACATAACACCATTTTTTCTGCCCGTTACTGCTTGCAACTAAAAACTTTTTTGAGCTCCTCCAATGTAATTTAAACTCTGAAAACCTTGTGTTGCCTAGAATTAAGATCATTCATTTGCTCCTGTTGTCTTTAGGAAGTACTTAAAGTTGGAGTGCCTGGAGGGGGGGCAGTGGGAGGAAACTAGCTGTGAGCCAACATCCTGCCCAGCCCTGCCTGATGTATTCCAGGGCATGTATACCTGCACCAATGGCCTGTACTATGACACCCTCTGCACCCTGCAGTGCCCAGACGCAACAGAAAATGTAAGATTTCAACAGCTGGTCAAATAGAAGTATTTTTGGCCACATCAGTATAAACACAGTCATGTGACCATCAAGTCCATTTTAGGTTAGGTGGACAGGGTGAGACACTTGCAAGGGTGTCACTTTGTGTTGAAAAGTGGTGGGGACACAAGGGCTCAGATGACAAAATATTTTTTAAACAGTCTTCAACTTATACGATTTTAGGCAATGTAATGGGGGGACTGAGGTCAGAGTGGATAATTACGGCGGGTCGGTAAAAACAATTGCATAACGGTGCATCAAAAGGGCATAGCTTAGTCTACTACAGAGTCGACAATACGAAAATACTCAGCATGAAACGCACAACAACGCCGGCCAAGTAACAGTCATCCATGTGCATCATTGGACAATGCACATTTACTTTGTATGTTTTCTTATTGTGCAAATAAATAAATAATTAGTTAACAGTTCTTGGTGCAAGCTATTTTTCAGAACATTTCTAACAAATTATGCTTTAAAAAAAGTGATGGGGACAAAATCGGGCCATTTCAAAAAGTGGTGGCAACGTGAAAGCAAGCGTCCCCAGTGTAAATGACACCTGTGGACATTTGAGTCCTCCATACTGGATGCTATTAATCTTGTTCCTGATGAAGTAAAAAGGTAGCATAAAGTCTAAACAGAGGTTAAGGTTGGCTCACTGTGAAAATGTATCTTTAACTAATAACCTTCACATTTCAAGACCGATATTCTTGTTCATAAAATATAGACACTATCACAACAAATGCATAATACAGTTGTGTTTGGTGTCAGACATGATAACATGATACACTACAGCCATTCCTCTCTCTCTGACAGTAGCTGTGGTTTTAGCTGCAGTCACGCATCACTGACACCTTGTCATGAACATTTTGCTGCACTGCTGTTGTTTTCACTCCAGACTTCAAGAGGAATCCTTTTTGGGATAAACCAGCAGTTCTCATGCAGGGTAAATGTAGCATGAGGAGACTTTTAGAATGGCTGCAATTGTAAATGTATAAAAAAAAAACACAGAAAAAAAAAGTGCACTTCCACCAAGTTTTCCAAGTGTGGACACCAAAATGATCAAACTAGTTCTACAATATAATATTTTTTATAAAGTCTCTGGAGAACGATGCTTTGAATGTCTGGGCGCCATCTACTTATTGAAGCCACATTTAGTATGCGTGTTAAAACAGCTATGAGAAAAAAGCATTTAAAGTGTGGGATGTCATTTAAATTCAGAAAGTAAGTCATTCATTTATTCATTTCACAACTGACTCCTCTGTGAATGCCTGTCTGTGTAGGGAGCGCCATGTTTATCCATGTAACTGCTCAACGATGTAAAACAACAACAGACTACAAAATTATGGTTGGAACTGAACTGACTGAATAAATTATTTCCCAAACTGTTTCTCGAGTCCTGTGAAGACAGTGTAGACTGCACACAGTCCCTTGATGACTGCAATGAATTTTAGTACGTGTGTTTGTTTCCAGAGTGAGATTCGCTGCACTAAGGATGGTGAATGGACAACAATGTTCACCATGTGCTCCAGGCTCCAGGGATCGTGCTCTCCTCCTCCCGATCTCAATTCTGTAGAGTACAGCTGTGACCAGGGGATGGATGTCGGTGAGTGTAACCTTCTGTCAGGGATGAGAGTGTAATCCGTTAAATAAAAGGTCCTGATTATATTCTCTTCCTTCTGTCAAACAAAACAAAGCCATGCACAGCAGCCCTGCCTGGTCTTTGGCTTGTCTGGTTACACACTACTCGACTGAACAGACAAAGCAATCATGGCGGTAGAGCATCTTTTTTTGTCAACACTTATGCTTTTTCTCCTCATTTACTATTGGTATTCTTTGCACGTTTTGTAAAGAGTGAACTTCAACAACTTTCAAGGCACCTAAACCAAAAAATTTCCAGACTATTGAAGCCTTTATCATCTAAATTGTTACTATAAACGCCAGGAGACAACAAACAAATATGATGATCATTTCATTTCAAATATTAAAAGATTTTTGGTTTCCGTGAGTGATTGTGTAGATGATGAAACACCAGATTATGTTGAAAATCCAAGCATTTTTCAAGGAGTATATTCGAATTCATGCATATTCTTAACCTCGAAAACATAAATTAAGCATTTTCCAAACTTTAAAGACTTTGTACGAAAACCCTGTCTTTGATTTAGATTTGAGCCATTGACTAGCTCACACTATATAAAATATTTAGATTCGGTCCAGATTCAAGTGTAGATAGTGGAAAAAAACTGTCTGAAAACAATGATTGTCCTAATAGATTGGGAGACAATAAAAACTGAATTATTACAGCATCATGTGTATCTTAAACCAGCTCTGACACAGTCTCATCTTTAAAATCAGGCTTTATTTATTTCCCCCTATGGTTAAAGTGTCAAGTAGTCATGTCTTATGTACCCAGCCATGACAACAACAAAACTTCTTCTCCCAACTGACAAAATGAAGAGTATACAGTAAGTAAAGCCTCTTTCACACATGGTTCCCGGTAAATTACTGGCATAACCCTTCAGGCACCGCTAGTGACTTTGACTATTCACACATGCAGCTACATTCAGGAACATTTTCGTCTTGCGTCTTTTCACACGTGCCATGGCAATGCTGGAGTAGATGGGACAAGGGACAGTCCTGCAGATGGCGGTAATGCAACACTTGTGGATGCCAACCTCCATAAAACTCAACAGAAGATGAAGATGGGGCAAGGCCAGATGTGTATGCGGCAAAAGTCGTCGTTTCCTTTGACCTCGCCCCCCATCCGCTCTGTCTCGGGCTCACTGACATGAACTCTGGTGACTCTATAACTCTGGATTCAGCTATTAGTGAATTTTACAACTAGTAGGACACGGTTTGGCCACTATGTCAAATTGGCATCAAAGCCCAGCGCAGTCCCTGGGGGCTTGCTTGTGATTGGTTCGCTTGCTCCACGTGAAAGCACCTTTCGTCAGACGGATGTTTACTCTTTACGTGTTTGTCCCTGCACTGCTTTCATTCACAACACAGCCGTGCTGGCATTTTCCCTGAAATGTTACCAGGTCTTGAGGTCGGAAATTGGCAGTACAGATTTCCCTGAATACTGACCCCTGTTCCCATTCACATATGACCCCATCCCCAACATTTCAGGGGTAGACTGCATGTGTGAAAGGGGCTTACGGGAGGGTAAATTAGGGCACATATACCACACAGTGATGGTGGCCAGTGACACCATAGTGCTATTTCATCTGGTACACATATCCAATGTCCTCCAAATACCAAATTTGGAGGATTATGCAGCTTTTGCAGAGATACACATGCTCTGAGTGCTTTGTATAAATACAGAGAGACGCCTTTTTAGGCATCTTACACTACTGGCCCAATGCAAATACAAGTAAAATACATACTCTACTAACTTATTATAGTACTAAAGTAAGATTTAGTTAAATTAAATCACTATAGTGCATGCTAAAACACTTTAATGTTTGCCGAACATTACATATTATAGTAGCTTGGCAGCATCAAACTGAAACGTAAGTCATGACTTTACATACTGGCAAGCAGACAAAAAAATGTGTTATGGAAAGTTTGTCAAGCTGTAGTTGAATTCTACGGACATATTATGGTAGAAACATTTGTTATTAAATGCCAGGAGGAGACTCCTGAGAGCTTGAACCAACAGACAGACTCGCAGCACACACACACCAACAGTAGAAGCCCTCCTACAGTGATGGTTGCCAAGACCACAGATGACAGATGACGGCGTGGTCTGAAGTTATGTGGTCTGTTTCTTCCTCAATGTTTGAACATGAATAAATTCAACAGATGCTAATGAGAGTTAGAGGTAAGTGCTATTTGATTTGTGTTTTTTTTTTTTCTTCCTTTAACCTTGCAGGTGCTGTTTGCTACCCAACATGCATTGTGGCTCTGGACATGGATCTGCGTGACCCTGTGGTCCTGCCCAATGGCACTACAGCTGACTCTTTAAAGCACTGGATGCTAGCCACCAAAGTCCAGGTGAGACACCTGAGGAGTCAAGTTACTTTGTTTGTTTTTGACTGGACTGCAGCAAAGCGTGGCCAGTCCTATAAACCCAAAAGTCTGTCCCTGACTCACTGAGTGACTGAGTGATGAAGTTACACCATTGGTTGGTCGAGTGTTGGAGTTTCCCAATTGGCCGTTGCTCTTTCAAAATGAAAAGGCGTGAACAGTCCTTAATTATGTCCTCAGGAACACACTGATCATCCAGCCATATACCAGGTTTTGTCACGTGGCATCACTGGAGAGAGGACCCAATTGCAGACAGAGTGGCAGGCTCCACGTAGTTTTAACGGTTTAATTTCAACTCTTACCCTAGTAGGTAAGCCGAAAACAAAAGGAAACTCCACCATGGGAAAAACACAGGAACAAGTGGTAGACACCGACAGAATACTGACAAGCAAGTACACACAACATGAAGCAATGACTCGACAGGGCACGAAGGGAAAACACAGGCTTATAAAGGAGAGAGACTAACAAGGTAATCAAACACAGGTGGGTAACTAAACACAGGTGAAAACACTCAGGGCGGAGACACGAGGCGAGAACAAGAGACAAGACCAAAACTGGAAAACAACAGAGTTCACACCATGACAGGTTTTGCCCTAGTCTTGTTTCTCTAATGATTCTTTTTGAGTTAACTTAAGGTCTGTTCAATTCTATTCTTTCTGTACCATTACTAATCAAATACTAAATAAATCAAACATATTAAAGTGCATTTTTCTGTAACTTACGCATAATTAAAATAATATATAAGCACATACAGTATATAAGCAGAATTTAAGCAAAATTAAACACTACTAACAACACATCTTCGTTCCACAAATTGAAAAATAAAAACAGCAGCCAGCCAAGGGGAATGTTTTCTATTACAGTTTCAACGTAATAGAAAACGTTGCCACACACACACGAACATGGACAGGAGACACATAATGTAGCAACAAATCTTCTGCTCTCTTCCTCTACACGCAGGCTTTTTCTGCTGACTGGTTGTTTGCTGACATAACAAGAAGGTTTTGGCCTTTTGGCATGTTACATGCTGTCAGTCTGTAAAGCCTAGTATGAAACCTGCCGCACCCTGCTTTAAAGGTTCATACTGATGTTTTATGTACTTTACATCGCTGTTGACCATTTTTAAAACCATACCATACGTTTTCAGATCCATCTACTGCCTCGCAGACAGCCACTGTTTTCTCTTAGCACTAAGTGCTAACTGTAGCAGTTTGGAGTTGCACTTCAATGACGTTGGGAGACTTGAGAGAGATGAATGAATGGTCAAATTTGAAGCTGCAGAGGCTGAAATATCATGACCTTCACCCCTCAAGCTCCAAACACAATGGATCTTTCCCTTAATGCAACCCAAAAGTGTCTTTCATTAGACCCTCCATGCCTGGCAAATAAGTAAGGGATAATGCCCGACGAGGTGCCAGAAGACATCTTGTCGGGCATTATCCGCTGCGCGTCGGACAGTTCTCGCCTCCCCGTCGTCCATTAATTCCTGATAATGGACGCATCGAAGGGCGTTATGTCACTTATACCATTGTCACTTGAAGACCATTAATTTATATTTCCATGCGTTTTGCAATCAAAATCTAAAGTTTTTCACAAGCTGTAACTCCTTGCTAACACATTTTCTCACACTTGACAAACAGTTTTCACAGGCTGAGCAGTATTGACTTTCACATATAAAATTAGTGGAGTGCCCCCTTAAATTTAAACCTGCAGAACCTTGGATGACTAGTCCTTTAAAATATTTCCATCCCATTATGTTCTAAATGCTGTTTCAGACGAATTTCCAAGTACGTAATTTTTGAAGAAACCTCAAATCCTTGTTATTTTGGCTTTTTGGCATGACCATTGTGCTGATATTGGATATGTTGAAATTCACAATATCTACTTTTGGCAGCTTAAGTGCAGTTTAACTGAGTCAGTTTTGAAAAATCCATATTGGTCAAAATTGGTATTCACAAACTGGTATTAAATATATAAATATAGTAATGTGCTTCAGTCAATGTCCATTTGATCCAGTTCAGTAAATACAGAGCTTAGAGGAGGGATGCTGTACAGATCATTGTGCAGAACTGGTTGCACCTGTTGCTAAGCTGTTTCGTGTTGCATGATGAGGCATGATGTGGTGAAAAATGAGATCGCTTGATTGGTTTAAATAACCGCAACTGAGCAAGGGATTGTGGTTTTGCTACCATTTGGAAAACTCTTGGCGGGTTTTGTAGAACAGTTGTTGTTTTGCTCGGTTGCTGCCATGCAACCAGTCCAGTGTGCCGAGAAAGCCGATCCGCTGACAAACAGCGCTGGGATTTTTACACAAAAACACCCATCACAATGAATAATGCATCCAAACATCTGGTGGTCTGAACAACAGCATGCAGTACACCGAGCTACTGCTCCAGACTGACTCACCTTTACTGAAGTTCATTGCAGTTTAAGATAATGACAACTAATTCGTGGGACAGTCGACATACAAAAAAACATACAGGATTTGCTGCCATACATATTTGCAACAGAGGTCACATCTTCTCACTTTTCTAGTTACCTGTTAGCTTCGGAATTAATATTTATATCTCTGACTGCTTATGTCTTTATGAGCCTTAGTGCCACCTTAAATCCCTGGACAGAGGATTAGTTTTAAAATGAACAAAAAGTGCTACGCCTATGAAAAGGACCATAAAAGGACTACACAAAGGGTTTGTGCTCTGTTAGTTTAGAGCTAGTGGTGTGTTTTAGGATAGATGAAGGGAGAAGACTTTTGACTTTCAATTTAGCTTAAATTGAAATGAACTACATGGTCATAAGCTGCAACACAAGGCATCCCTGTAGACTCATGCCCCCTTAATACCTCTTTTTATATTAGAAATAAATTATTACCACATTCAAATTTCAAAAGGAGCCTAAGTGGGGGAGAAAATCCTTTTGAGTCTTTAACAAATGTACGGTAAAATCAAAAACAGTTACAGTGAAGCAGTCACTGGCAATGAAATTCTTCATTCTCAGGCTCCTTCCAACAATGCTTAAACAATATGTATAAAAAGAAAAATCACACAAGTAAAAGAGAATCTAAGACATAAAATAGTGCAGAAGTTAAAATATAGGAATATAATATTATATATAT